>CM061532.1:200413622-200545555 GCA_030545055.2 Neoaliturus tenellus | reverse complement strand
CTGTACCGTTATGTTAGTTATAAAAAAATATATATGTAATATAGTTTCTTACCTTTGATTTGGAGCAAATGAATTTCATTTTGTGAGGTTGGTAGTCTGTTAAATATTATTTGGGTTGGATTTGAAACAAACCGTTTTTCTCGCATTCATGTATGGGGTGGCACTGAGTTCATTAAATGCTCGTGATAATGTAAGTATTAGATGCAGATTATTTAATTATTCATCATATGTAAAGCCAGTTGAATTGTGTAATATCAATAATCTTTAATATAGCGAACTTTGGAAATGTAAAATAATCAATTGCTAAATGACACTTAATTATTTACCTTTGGTAACATTTTGTTTGAACACCGTTGCATCAATTTCTCTTGCAGTAAATATTGTTTGCAAATTCATAATTAATTTGACCTATACGTAATTTATCTTTCAACTGTTATTATTTAAGTCTGATTGTTTTCAGACGAGATCCTGTAAATATGTTCCTGTAAATATTGGAATTAGCGCTGTGCCACAACCCCTGTACCATACAAGTAAGATCGTTCTGATAATAAGTAATTTAGAATGGTTGTATAGTTAACTATTGAAAGATCTCTACTGCTAATATTGATATTAATAAAATTAACTGATTGCCAAAACCTGCCAATCTTCATTTATTGCTACCAACCACATCGACCATACCTGCTTAATTCTTAAAACTGCTGTAATAAAAATTAGATTCTATATTCGTACATCTAATTGGAAATTAATGGGTGTACAGATATTTGCGCAACTCTGCTACTACAGCAAAATCAAGCAGGCTATTGGTTCCTAGGCTAATTCCCATCCGACTAGGCCTAGCCAAATTGAGTTAAATAAATGTGGTTTGGTAGAATAAAGTTCACTTAAAGTAAGAAAATGGCAAACTGAAATTTTTGAGCTAAGGATTATCTAACTGCTTTTAGTGATAAAACTAAATTTAGGTTTAGGCCTAATTCTAGCTTCATTTCAATAATCTTGCAAAATGGCGAAGTTCAACATCAATTATTTAAATAAGGAAGAGCTAACTTATGAACTACTAAATAGGAATCAAGAAATTATTCACCATGATGTTGACTCATTGAGAAAACAACTTAGGTCTTGTTTTAATATAAATACTCAGGTGAAATACCTATCAGGGAAAATAGATCTAACGGAATTCGAAAAATTAGAGGATAAAGTAAATGTTTTGCAACTCTAAGTCGAAAATTGCAAGGAAAATCCTACACCTCTGCAAGTAGCTAAGATTAAAGCCAAAATTTGTCATTTACAGTTACGGTTAGATAACCTAAGTAAAACACAGTTGGATGAAACTCACCTAGAAAAACTGAAGACAATCAAAGGTTCTGTAGATTCTTTAGCGGTTGAATCCCAGGAAAGCAAGACCAAGATATCCGAAGAGGAGCTAACCAAGTTCGAACTGAAACTAAATGACTCACTCATACAAGAAGAACAGGAAAATATCCAGTCCGAAGAAAGAGTAGGCCTACAAGATATTCACACGTCAACGCCAGCAAAAACTACAGAAGAGCATCTTCCCATCAAATTTTCTAAAGAAACCTCATCATCACCTTCCGGATGTAATTACATGATAGTAAAACAGCCAAATCCAAACCCCTTCATTTTTAATAAATTGCCAAATCCGGTCGAGAAATATCTAGACAAATTTCCAATCTGTACTGGTTATGAAACGAAACCTCTCCTGAAATTTCTTGGAACCTTAATTAGAATACAACAGGAAACCCAGTTAAAGCCTGAAGAAATATACCAAATTCTGCCAGGTTATGCTAGAGAACCTTTGGTAAACAAAATCCTAGCATTCGGAAAAGCTTCAAGATCCCTCGAAGACCTTCACACGGAAATTCTAAACACCTTTATACCTGTCACACTGCGAGAGAAACTCAAACAAGATCTTGTGTATCGTCCACAAAGACCAGGAGAACCGTTACCGATCTACATCAACGAAATTAAATTGCATCATGAAATATTGAAAACGCACTTGTCCGAAAAAGAACTAGTAACCTTCATAAAAAATGGACTCAACCCTGAGATCAGAAACAAGTTAATTTTCGAAAACAATCCTTCAACATTCCAAGATCTGGACCAGTTATGCATCAACGTAAACAACATTGGATACAACGACTACTTACGGACTACAATGTTCAAACAACCTAACCTAACTTATAAGCCTAACAGAGAAAACACATCAAGAGGAAATGAACACAACCTAGCCTATAAACCAAACAGCGGGAACACATCAAGATCAACAACATGCAAAAATCAAAACCCTCAAGAAAAACGGTGCTTCAATTGCAATAGATTGGGCCACTTAGCTAGAAACTGCTACAGAAATTCAAAAAACTAGTTAGCTTGGGAGTAATGTGCAGCCCTAAATCCACCGCCTTTACTCCCGGAAAAACTGAAATGTCATCGCCTAGCCTAAGAGGACAGACAAAATAATCAAATTGAAGAAAATCATTCAAATAACAATTTTAAGAAGGAATTCAGAAAGATTACAAGGCAATGGAATAAGTTGAACATGCCGAAACTCATGAAAATAAAGGCTAAAACCACTGACACTTTGCCATGCATAGAAGTAAATTTAGAAAATAAAATGAAGGTTAACTCTTTAATCGATAGTGGAGCTAGTAAAAATTTCATCAGTCAACATTTGTATGAAGAATTGAAAGCCCAGAAAATTATTAACAAGACCAAGAAATGGAAAGGAATCATTAAAGCCGCAAATGATGGTGAAATTGAAATTTTATGTGAGTGTGAGATACACTTAAGAATTGATAAGTATTCCTGGAATGAGAAGTTTCTGGTGATTAAGGAGAGATTTTATGACATGATTTTGGGAATCCCATTTCTTCACAAAAAGGGACTGACTATCGATTTTGGCAGGAGAATTTGTCATTTTAAATTTGATCCTAACCACAAAATTAAATTGGTAGGAGAAGATCATAATAAAATTTCATTGATGAGTGAAATAAAAACCGACAGCCCAGAGATGATTGAAGAAATCGACAAATTAATAAAAGAATATCCAGAAGTATTCACGGACAAGATTGGCGAAGCCTTAGATTTGGAGGTTAAATTGGAAGTAAATGACCACACCCCTGTATGCATTCGCCCATACTACTTAAGCCCTCCTGCAGTAATGAAAATTAAAAAAATAATTGATGAGTGGCTTGAGCAGGACATAATCGAACCATCAACGAGTTCATACTCAAGTCCAGCATTTTTGACGAATAAAGATCGTCTAGTGGTCAATTATTCGGAACTGAATAAAAAACTTGTGAAAATGGACTATCCAATCGGGGACCTTCAGAATATGCACCAGCATTTACAAGGAGCAAGTTATTTTTCCGTCATTGATCTAAATAAAGCGTTCCTTCAGTGTAAATTAGCGCCTGAATCAAGAGATTTAACATCATTTTGCACCACATTTGGAAAATATCGAATGAAGAGAGTTTGCTTCGGTTTACAAGTTGGCAGCTCTGTACTCTCAAGTTACCTGGACAAAATATTCCATGACATAAAATTTAAGTTTCTAATTAATTTCTGTGACGACATAGTTGTATACAGCCCTGACAAGAAATCACATTTGGAACATCTACGAGAAGTTATTAGCCGACTAGCCAAGAATAAACTAACAGTAAACGTTCAAAAGGCGAAGTTTTTCTGCAAAGAAATTAGTTTTCTAGGACATTTAATAAAAAACAACAGCATTACAATAGATCCGGAGAGAACTGTGAGTGTCATGAAATTCCCGGAACCGAAAAGAAAAACGTTAAACAAGTCAGGCAATTTACTGGTATGTGTGGCTATTGGTCTAAATACATCCCAAACTATGCTGAAATCTGTAGGCCACTTCACGCCTTGAAGAAAAAAGGTGCTAAATTTAAGTGGACTGCCGATTGTCAAGCCGCATTCGATACTTTGAAGGCAAAAATAGGAAATCCTCCTATTCTACAACTGGCTGATTTCAACAAACCATTTTTTGTCTACACAGATGCCTCAGAATTTGGTTGTGGAGCAACTTTACTGCAGCAAAATGATAAGGGCGATTTAATGCCAATTGCATTCTATTCAAAGAAATTTACAGATGCGGAGTTAAAATATAGCATCTATGAAAAAGAGGCCTATAGTGCTATATTGGCTATTGAAAATGGCACCAGTTTTTAGAAATCCAGTCCTTTACACTAGTTACAGATAACCAGGCTCTGAGCTATGTTTTAAACTCAAAACGAAAATTGGGCAGACTTGCTAGATGGGTTGAACGATTATTAAATTTGCCGTTTACAGTAATCCATAAGAGAAGTTCTGAAAATATTGCAGACCCACTTTCAAGATTATTCGATCAGGACCAAAGTAATAATAAAGAAAATGATGAAATCCAGGAGGTAAATGAAGAAATAAAGAAGATTAGAGGGAATATTCTCAAAACAGAAGGAAAATCGCAAGACAAGAACGTTGGCCTAAAGATAAACAGCGAATCATGTGACGAAAATAAAGGAGTAAAATACTTTTATAACATCATATCCGAAATACCTATGGCACTGGACGACCTAAAATATCATCAGCAGCAAGATGATGAATGTTTGGCCATAATTGAGAGTATTAAAAACAGGACAAACCAACAATGCTTTTATTTAAAGGATGGAATTTTAATGTATCGAGCGCAGAAATGCAAAGACAGAATATATTTGCCTGCCCCATTAATAAATCTGGTATTTACATTTTTTCACAACAGTTTAATTGGTGGTCATCTGGGTATTGCTCGCACAACAGGGAAAATAAATGAATATTTTTATCATCCTCAGCTGGAACAGAAAATAAAAGAAAAAGTGAAAGATTGTCAAATATGTGCAATGTCAAAAACGGCTCAAAGGAAATATGAGGGAAAATTAATCTCCTTACCAATTGAAAAATGCATGAATACAATATTTGTGGATATTTTTGGACCTCTCCCTACTGCTTCGAAATCCGGAATGAAATATATTTTAGTCATGGTGGATGGATATAGTCGATTTGTTTGGTTACATGCCTTGAGAGAAGCTACATCGAAACAAATAATAAGCAAATTAAAACTAACATTTGCTAGTTTCTCGATCCCCAGAATAATCGTAACCGACAATGCAAAATGTTTCACTTCAAATGAATTCAAAGCATATTTATTCCGAAATTGCATACAGCGCAGAAACATTCCAATCTATAGAGCAGCTGGAAATAGGAGCGAGCGAATGATCCGTGACGTTTCTACATTATTGAGATGTTTTTATCACGATAAACAAACTAGTTGGGACCAAGATTTAGATGCTGTGTCAATGTGTTTAAATACAGCAAAATGTACTTCTACAGGATTTACTGCATTTGAATTAATGTTTAATCACGAACCGAATAATGCATTATCAAATGTGTGGAATTTGCATGACTTAATATCTAAGAATACTACAAAGGAAGAAAAACGACAAATATTACAACGAGCTGTGAACAACATCAAAAGGAGTGTAATGAGAAACAGAAAACGTGATAGATATTCTGAATCGAGGCGACAACATCCATTCAAGATAAATTCAATTGTATTCTGTAAGACCCATTACTTAAGTGATAAATCAAAACGATTTTGCAAGAAGCTAGCTTGGAAATACTATGGACCCTACAAAATTTTATGGTTTATCACGGACGTCAGTGTTTTAATTCAACACATAACACGATCCTACGGATGTGAAAAAAGTGCACATCATAGATCTGAAGCTCCATAAACAATGAACAATTTAGTTTATAAAGGAAGAGATTTTAAATTTATTTAGAGACGTACATTTAGTTTAGTTTTGAAATTTTATGTTGTAAATATAAGTAAGCTAATTTAAGGTATCGTTTTAAAAGGGTAAATGGTTTCAAATTAAATGTTTGGTTTTTTCTGACAAAATGAGTAAATTAAAGGGATTTAAAATAATTATTAATAAAAACAATTGGTGGAAAATATTATGGAAGTTTAATTATGTCTCAAATGTACTAGTGGAAGAAATTTGATTGAGTGAGTATATGAGTATGTATGTGTGAATGAATGTATAGGGCCCTGATGAATGTTTTCTGAATGATGAATAAACGGGTGTGAATCTATTTGTGAAAAGGATACTCCAATGCAAGCACTTGACACTTCACTTCACTACACTTAACACTTCACTGAAAACGCACGACACAAAACACACGAAAAACACACGCACACGGACACTACTGACGGACACACGACACACGACATGCAAATCACGCGAAGTCTGAAGCTCGACTAACTGAACATAAAAGGGAGTATATTTGAGACGTATTTTAAAAAGGGAAAGTTGGGTTTTGCCTGGAATGCCGAGCGCTTCCCGTTGCGATAAAGATATTGTCCTCGGACGGACGGACGGGATTGTACAACTCATTTTGTCTGAATATGAAAGGAGAGAAAATAAAATTACGACATTGTTGATATTATTTTGAATTTCTTGAAATGTTTATTTAATTAAAATAATTTTGATGAAATGCCGTACTGAAATTGAAATGAAATTCAATGTTCGATGATAAATTCCAACTAAATAATTTATGTTAATTTCAAATTGTACTTATGGTTAGCTGTGGAATAGATCATTCATGTCAAATATTCCCAATATTCATGTAGAAGTAAATATGCATTTGAGTTTGCAAAGAAAATTTTAAGTAAATTAGTTTTTGGTTGATTGTATGTAAATATATATTTTTTTATCCCAGGTAGGAGAGAATTTGTACCGTTATGTTAGTTATAAAAAAATAAATATGTAATATAGTTTCTTACCTTTGAGTTGGAGCAAATGAATTTCATTTTGTGAGGTTGGTAGTCTGTTAAATATTATTTGGGTTGGATTTGAAACAAACCGTTTTTCTCGCATTCATGTATGGGGTGGCACTGAGTTCATTAAATGCTCGTGATAATGTAAGTATTAGATGCAGATTATTTAATTATTCATCATATGTAAAGCCAGTTGAATTGTGTAATATCAATAATCTTTAATATAGCGAACTTTGGAAATGTAAAATAATCAATTGCTAAATGACACTTAATTATTTACCTTTGGTAACATTTTGTTTGAACACCGTTGCATCAATTTCTCTTGTAGTAAATATTGTTTGCAAATTCATAATTAATTTGACCTATACGTAATTTATCTTTCAACTGTTATTATTTAAGTCTGATTGTTTTCAGACGAGTTCCTGTAAATATGTTCCTGTAAATATTGGAATTAGCGCTGTGCCACAACCCCTGTGCCATACAAGTAAGATCGTTCTGATAATAAGTAATTTAGAATGGTTGTATAGTTAAATATTGAAAGATCTCTACTGCAAATATTGATTAATAAACTTATCTGATTGCCAAAAAAAAACTGCCAAGCTTCATTTATTGCTGCCAACCACATCAACCATACCTGCTTAAATTTAAAACTGCTGCAATAAAAATTTGATTCTATATTCGTACATCTAATTGGAAATAAATGGGTGTACATTGTTTTAAACAATTTAATCTAAGGGGGTTTTATAATTGAAACTCCTCCTACAATTAATTTTCAACAGATTTTCGAGTTCTTGGTGTTGTTGGATAGTTTTCTGTAGTTGTTTCTGCAAAAAAAAAAAAAAAAAAAAAAAAAAAAAAAAACTGACGACAAATGGGCTTAAAGTAATGGCGCTATTCATAATAGAAACTTTACATTTTTACCATTAAAATAACATTGGGATTGGGTTGAGCGTTTAAAACATCTGTTGTATAAATGTAAATAAGTAAAGTTTGTGTTACTAGGTGTTACTACGGTACTGTTGATCACAATACTACGTGCCAAATCCTATACTACAATACGAGCAGTGTCTGAAGAGATGTGTGGTTCCACGATCTCGAAATCTAGCGGGTAGATTTTGCTTAAACTTTGCATTTAACATTCCAGACCAAAAATGTTTTGGTCCAAAAATAAGTTTAGAAACAGTCTCGATCCCAGAAAAAATCGAATTTGGTCTAAATTTAAGTTTAAAAAACGTAATTTTTAACATTGATCTTATGGGTTGCTATTTTGGTAACGAAATAAAAACGAAATGTATACAAAATAAAGGAACATTAATGTTAATCAGTATTTTTGAAACAGCTGTTATTTGTGAAGTTGGCTGTTGGTGGGAATTCAATAGCTTAATTACCATGACATTATAACAAAAGCGAATTAAAACCAACGAGCAAGGCTCGGTTAACCTGGTACTATAAACAATATGCCAATATTAACACCCAAATTAACTGCTCGATTTTGAGCAACGTGTACACTATATGTTTTAAAATGTTGAGTGTCATTTATGAGTAAGAAATGGGTTAATAATACTTCGTGACTGAAACCACATAAAAAAAATTGAATTTACAATAAATAGCCCTAATAACTAATGTATTAGTATTAGTCACCTTGAAAACACAAAAAAACTACCTTCACAATCTTCACCAGCCCTCATTATAAAAAATACCTTCATTCTAGAAGACACAATTTGAAGACATCACTCATATTGCCGGTTTCGTTCTTTCAGGCGTAGGAGTGTATCTTAATGTGAAGTGCATCACAAGAGATATCGCAAGCAGATTTTTTACAGATAATTGCTCCTGGTAACTGAATTTAGTGGTAGTACATACTATGACAGTAGTGCTCTTAGTATGCACTTTTAAAAGTGATAATCATTACTTAGTCCCTTCAAAAGTTTCCTAATACAAGTCTCCTAAAACATTGGTAGTAAAACTGATAAAAAGTTAAGAGGCTCTAAATAAGCAATTAAGTGAAGTAAGTGTAAACCTCTGAGGGGATAAATTATTCTTTCGCGTTATTAAAAGAAGAGTTGAAAGAATAATGACCGTTAAGTTTTAATATCGAAGCACCAAAGTCACTTAAGGTCTTTAACGTGACTCATTAAAAACTTAGCGTGGGTTGAAAAAAGTTTGGTTATAAATGTTTTATTTGCCTCTTAAAGAATGAAACCTGAAAACTAATTAAGGTAGAATTTAATAATTTGATGATATTTTTTGCAAGTTTACATGGCATAAGTAAATAAAAAAAGTTTTACGCTCTATTGTGTAGAATGTATGTAGGCCTATCTGTGCACATTGTTAACGTTAATGTGTGTAAAATATATTAAAAGATTTTTCTATATTGTTGTTATTGCAATTGAAGGTTTAACACAACATCATACAGGCTAACTATAAATCACTATGTCAAGGTTTATCCAAATGAGTTAAGCCAGTGATCCAGTATTTGTCAAACCAGCAACATACACGGTGGATTTTGGGGTAAATAACGTGAAAATTTAATTTTAACCCGACCAAGTATTGACGCTGGGGCTCGCGGGTCGTTGTGCTTTATTACAGGTCATCCAGAGTTATGGCCGGACTTCCGCCAGTGCTGCCCAAAGAGTTCCATTCAACACGAAATTCCCCTCCAATGTTTTGTGGCAGGTGATTGAGGGGTTGAGAAATGCAACAAAATATAAAATGTCAACGGAGTATACCCTACTATGTTTGAGTTAATCTCCGAACTATGAAATTAAATAAAAAATTAATAATTTGCACCGAAGCCTAACCTTTCGATTAGTATACTATGCATCCTTAAAAATCTTTATAAAATTCTGACGATTCTCTATTTTTTACTTGTTTATTATTTTTAAACCTATTCGGGGGCCATGAAGACTTTAGACACAATAATGACATTGTTGTCTCCGTCATGACAGCTTTGTCTCATGCAAAACTTAAATGAGGGAAGATTGTTTTTCTTACTAAATTAAGTTATACCCAAATTCAATGGGGGGGGGGGGGCTGGTATCAGAGAGTGGAACTGGTATCAGAGAGTGAGTGCTCAGTGCTCACATTTTCAAGACTTACTGATTTTATTTTATTTTTTCGTGATCTAGGCCTACTGCTAAAATGAGATAAATGGATATAGAGAATATAAAAATTGCTATCGGTAAAGTTTTGTCTATAATAATAACGACTCCTATTTTTTTATTTTCATTTTTTTAAAGAATAATTTTATAAGTTTATTGTACGGAGGAAACAAACATACTAAAAATATAGAGCTGCATCTATATGTTTGCACCTATGCTGCTGGTGTTGAGCATATATTAGTAGTTAATCTTCACCTAGAAGAGCTACAAAGGAAATTTTATAAAGTTAGGTTGATAAATAAGAGAAGGGATTTAAAGTAAAGGAAGTGCAATGCCGCATCGACATAAGGTAACAAAAACTAGTTTGTTTTGCATGAGGATGAAATAGAATTTAATTTTATCCGTAGCCAGTGACGATGATATATTCTTTACATACTATGTTTACTTAAAATTATAAATTGTTTCACTTAAAATTATTGAATTTCAATCATTTTACTTTTTTTAATTCTTTTAGTGTACAGGTGGATAAAAGAAACTAAATTCTACAAATGAATTTCTCACTGAATGGAAGGAAGTAGGGAAAGATTAGTCTCAGAGAAAGGCGTAATCCACAAGCCAGCAAGGGGAGACTAGGACAATGGGTAAATGGACGGCGAGTGATTGGGGAGGGGAGAAAAAGCGGGAAAGAGTAATATCACTGAACAATGGAGCTGAAAATGTAACGCTGAGGACCCAATCGGAACACAGGAGCAACTCTAGTTCGTGCCGAATGAGTTCTTAACCATGTTTAGATTAGCCATGGTCTAAGATGACCGGAGAGAGAGTAAATAATAATAATACAAACATTTATTCCACTGAAAGTATTTTACATTGTATGGGAATTTACATTGTTTGGGGAATTTACTTAAGTCTTTTTTATGTTTCACATTTCCGGATTTTAATTTACTAGGTTCATTGTTATTTTATTTGATACTGTAATAGCTTTTCTAGTATTTTCAATGATTGTTCCTTAGTTTTTCTTTTTTATTTCTTCTTCGTGTTTCCTTCTTCTTTAAAAACAATGTCTGCTAATATACTAAACATATTTTAGTTAAATAAATGACGTCTTCACTTAATATTTCATTATCATTTATTTAAGGTCTGGATATGTATATTAAATACCCAGTCGCGGCAGACGTGCGTAGCCTACTTAGAGGATTTCCAATGTCAATCTTTACATGCCTGTACCAAATTTCATAATGATCAGACAATTTTTGCAATATATATCGTGTTAACAAACACTCGAAATTGAAAATTCTATCTTCCATATAAACCCGTGTTAATTTTTTTATGAAATCGTTATCCATGCAATTTTTAACGTGTTTCTGTAAAAAAAAACTACGTATCTAGAAAGTACACATAAAAAGCTACAAATTGATATTTAAAATTATGAAACACAGTGGTGTCCCTAAACTGGAAATTGTATAGCTCCTATGAAAACGACGCCAATAGCTTCATTCCAAAGGAAATTCGCTAATATCTTGGTAAACAGTGAACAGAGCAATGATTCAATATACCTATTTGTTTGTTTTTTATAGCTTAATTTGATGGTGCAAAGGATAAGTTAATTAAATAAGACTTTCTATGTGTCACCCACTTTTAATCCACACTTTTAAAATCCCCAAGCGGGTATTTTAATCATTTTATAGGGGTAAAATCCAGCACTTCCCTACTGAGGTTGGGCCGATCTTACTGGTTCACGATCTCATCCAATAGAATCCAACTTGACATGCCTGTATCAAAGTTCATAATTATCAGACAGTTTTTGCAATAGTTATCGTGTTAACAAACACTCAAAGTCGAAAATTCTATTTCCCATGTAAGTCCATGTTAATTTTTTTTTAATCGTTATTTATGCAGTTTTTAATGTGTTTCCGATAAAAAACCACAACGTATCCAGAAAGTACACATAAAAAGCTACAAATTGATATATAAAATTATGTAATCGCAGTGGTGTCCCTAAACTATATATTGTATAGCTCCTATTAAAACGACGGTAATAGCTTTATTCCAAAGGAAATTCGTTAAAACAGGAAATATGCAATAAAATGTATAGCCTACCGTACCATGAAAGAAAAGGAAGGAGTATTTCACCCTACAGAAACACAACACGTCTGTGGAGGCTGGTTTTAGAAGGAAACGAATTTGTTCATTTCAAAGCGAACGTTTGATTCAAGCCATACTACCCTTTTTCGTTTTGACGCCTTGGATCTTGAGCAATATTAAATCCTTTTAATCTGAAAGGCTTCGAAAGAATGTATTATACAATTTCCCGCGCTATTTTCTCAGTAAAAGGACGTTTAAGTAAACATCTTTTGCAAACCTTCTCTCATATACCGACGCACATCAAACTTCATCTTAATAACTAACCTCCTCTTTCTCTTAGAAACTGAATTTAGTCATTTTGTAGATTTGTTTATCCTATTCGCTATATCCTACACGCAATATCATACACGATTATTATACGAAATGTACGCTACAACGTGAGTCAGCACTGTAATTCAAAATCTTGCGACCAATTTAGTTTTTAGTTTCTAACTCTACATATACAAAAATACCCCCGTCGCAGCAGACCAGACTCAGCGAATTTCCAAAGGAATTTGAAATTTTGTATTTCCCCTATAAACCCCATAGGAATGAGTATGTAGGTTTACTGCGATGGGATGTTGTTAACAAATATTAGTTTTTAGGAAATGTAATGGTTTTTCAAGGTAAAAATCTAATATTGTATCAATATTTTGTACTTTGTAATTTTCCCTATAAACCCCATGGGGGTGAGTATGTAGGTTTGGCGCCAAATGGGTGTTGTAAGCAAATATCAGTCAACCGCTTTCTAGTGAAGGTACATGCCAAATTTTATCAAATTATGTCAATAAATAAGCGAGATATGGGATTTTGTTGATTTCCCATAAGATGAACATGGGAAACCTATTTTTAGATTTTCTCCGTAATCTGTTAAGCTAAGTTAAAAATTCAAAATACTAAATTGTTTGTTTTTAAGCTATTTTAAATGGATTTAGTTAAAATTGTGGAATTTTGAAAATTTAGGTGCAAAAATTCCAAAACCCCATTTTTGACCCCTTTGAAACCCCATAAAACCCCGTTCCCATAGCCCGATCATGCTGGTTTGCGAACTCATGAAAATAGATCTGGTCTCACACCTTCATACCAAATTTGACCAAAATCGGAGGTCCCCTTCAAAAGTTGTCAGTGTAACGGACACACACACACACACACACACACACACACACACACACACACACACACACACACACACACACACACACACACACACACACACACACACACACATATATATATATATGAATGAACGGTGTTTTTGGCTTCTGGGGACCTCAAACGAAAAAGTAACATGGTCTCGGACTTAGGTCTTACCGTGAGTGCTATCGTAATAGCGTATTCCCTATAGGGAAATTCGCTAATACTTGGAATCCACATATAAACTATGGCTGCTTTAAAGAAATTATAGGACCTAAAACTGACAGAAAGCAGTTCGTTAAAACATTATTGTCTTCAACTGCTGATGTAAATATTATTGTATTTAACATTTCCTGCCTCTTGTAGTTTTCGCTCAAAATCTGATCAGAGAGTGAGAAAATTATTCAAAAATTTCTATCTGATATATCAATTGTATCTTATGAACTTTTCAAATTCGAAAGTTTGTGTTAGAAACTCATTTAGCCGTTCATTTGACGTTTTACAATATTTTTGTTTCGATAAACTCCACGGCTAATTTGCAAACTTATCTGAAAAAAATCTTTAAATAATTTTAATATTTTTGTTTATAATTTTATTTTTGCTTACATAATACAACAATATTACAATAACATTACTTGCATTAACTATTAATCACGAAAAAAAAGAACTTGGATACAAAATATAATCAACAAAAGATTATCAAAGAAGATTTATTAAGTCTTGCGACCATATGGGATTGTCCCGACCGCTTATGCGATTCCAAATTATTCGGGACAATGACACGTTTAAGAATATGCCTAGTTGAATCAAAATTTTAACTGTCATCGTCATTAAATGAACTAGTGTACGTGTTGCTCAAAATCTTTTTAATACAATACAAATTTTGATTTATCCCTAAACCAATGACGTCCGACCAATCCTACATCGTCCATCTCTTTAATCACCAAAACTACACGTATTTACAGCTTATTATTAACAGATTTTAAAAATGGTTTATTCAGTCCCAATGTTATTTTAATTGGAAATTTTTTGATTTCAATGGTGGATAGCGCGCCTTCATTTTCAGTCCGATTCTCGTCAGTTTTTGGCGGAAACCACTACAGACCAAACCCTATACTACCACACCAAAACTTGAAAATCGGTTGAAAATTGTAGGAGGAGTTCTCAACACAAAAAAGCCCTTAGTGTATTAAATAAGTACTAGAGATCCCCTCCTGATCGAAATTCGATCAAAATTTCTGTTGATCTGGACCCAAGAAGTTAAAAACATTTTATAACTCAAACATCTGTTCCTCCAAATTTTCTAGCTGTTGTTTTTACAACATCTGTCTAATGATTCATTCAATTCTCCTTCCTCCATAAGATTAACATTGGAACTTTGAAAGCCTGTGGGGCGTAGCCCTGGAGTCCGATGTGAATTAGAATGTGATTCTGCTCATCTACAGGACTATACCTTTCTAACGGTATGCGCGGATTTCTTCTACGATGCACACGAGCTGAGAAAAAAGGAGGAAATGAAACATGCTTGCGTATTAATATATAGATAGACTAAAAATAATACATATTTTTAAGATAAAGTATCTTTTCTACGTATGACAAGTACGACATGAATAGGATATATAAATTGCCTATATACCGTATCCTAATTTCTTCGGAGGAAACAAGAAATGTCTTGCAAAAAAACCCCACTACGTATCTAGAAAGTACGGTACACATAAAAAGCTACAAATTGATATTTGTATTAACTACATTAACCGTTCATTCAAATTTACAATTATTAACTATACTAACTTACAATTGCCTGGGGTTAATTTAAAACTTTCAAAATACTGTAACAGTACACAAAGAAACGAAAAACTTTCAAAGTTCATTGTGTTGATGATTTTAAATGGGAGATAAAAGATTTTAATCAGAGTAAAAGCAAAGTAACAGCTAAGAGTGGTTGGTAAACAGCTGATTGAAGAGAGGGAAACTAGGGAAGTGCTGACTCACAGAAACAGCGTAGAGCAGTGAGTATTGTGATATGCAACCCTCTCGTTCATACAGTTTAATTTGATTAAATTAAATATAAATTGTTTTTTTTTAAAGTATAAAATAAAATAATAGCTCGCCAAACCATTGATGCTTTACTTTTTGTTACTACAGGAAATTGTGTATAAAACGGATATTAAATAAATACATTACACAAAAAATTGTATAAATTAATTATTAAATACTTACACATACTCACACAAATTCCATACAAATTATGCTAAGGTAAAAATAAGTAAATCTTTTTCATAATGCTTTAAGTAAAACGTCAAGCAGTTTTCGTTTACGTTTCAAAACATGCCAGCCCCTGCATGTATTCTCTAATTAGTTTCATCAGTTAAATGAAACCATGTGGATCTAAACATGTAAAAGCTCAATTGCAGATGAAAACAAGCATAGATGTTTCTTTCATTGGCAACAGGTATATTTAAACTTAAGCAATCTCTGATTCTGTTATTATTTTAGGAGCGTTAGTTTACAATACTATGATGGGGTTACTTTTCACGAAATGCAATACAGATATTAAGGTAAGTTAAAGGTAAGTAAAGGCGTTGAAATACAGTGCATCGTTCTTGTTTTGCAGGGGGATTTTCCCTGTGCAAAGGTTCCCCTCAGATTTGTGTGCGTCTGTTCACTAAAATGCTTTTTTTAGCTTCTCTTGGTTTCTACAGGGAGGATGAAAAAAAATGTTAGAGGATCCGATTTTTTAAACATTTAAATATAGAGTGTTTCAGAACTCCATACCAATATTTTAGGGCATTGTTTCTGGGTTAGAAACATATCTAAATATCATATTTAAATTGTCCGAAAGTCTTTAGTTACTCACACAGCCGCCATTTTGTTTTTTTCACATAATAATTTTTATTTCCGTAACAGAGGGTTGTATTATATTCATATTTGGCATGAATAACTATCATACCAATGTACATTTCCGGGAAAAAATAAATTTTTTCTGCTGTATATTTTCAAATTGGCGGCCATTTTAAATTTTCAAACTTAAATATCTAAAAATCGGTAAATTTTATAAAAATTTTACAAGACACAAAAAAATGACAAATTAAATTATCTAACCAATGGATTAGAGTTTGTAAAGATTTGACAACAAATAACGGAGTTATTGCGATTTTTCGCCATGAAAACATCGATTTTGCTGTTAAAATGACCTTAATTTGCATTGATTTAAATGTAAAATCAATGTTTTCATGGCAAAAAATCTCACCGAAAAAACCTTGGTACCATTGGTTAGATAATTTAATTTGTCAACTTTTTTGTGTCTTGTAAAATTTTTTTTAAATTTACCGATTTTGAGATATTTAAGTTTGAAAATTTAAAATGGCCGCCATTTTGAAAATATACAGCAGAAAAAATTAATTTTTTCCCCGGAAATGTACATTGGTATGATAAAGATTTATGCCAAATATGAATTTAATACAATCATCCGTTACGGAAATAAAAATTATTATGTGAAAAAAACAAAATGGCGGCTGTGTGAGTAACTAAAGACTTCCGGACAATTTAAATATGATATTTACATATGTTTCTAACCCAGAAACAATGCCCTAAGATATTGGTAGGGAGTTCTGAAACACCCTGTATATCAAAATTATTCAGTTCAGGCGTTTCTTGGAGAGAATATAAATTACCAACAGTATGTAGTATTTAGAAAGAGTACGAATACCTAGGGCAGTAAGTGAAACGAAACTTCTTTTACAGCAAGTTATAAGCTCTTTACATCAGTACAAGTTTAATTGATAGGCATACCTGGTTTCTGGCATTTCACAAATTAGTACCAGAGGAACCAACGTTATGCTCGGTAAAATTACTAAGCGCCACTTCTTTTTCTTAGACAAAGCTCGTTCACTCTAATCATTTTCAATCTTCCTTATTAAGACGAGCTCGTACGCTTTTCATTCCAAAGCGTGCTGCACTTTGGTATTAAATTTGTTAAGCCACAGGTTAAAGATGTAAACACATTGTATTACATCTTCAATGATCAGCTGATTTTTGTTCAATTTGAAGTATTTACAAAAATCTCTGTAAAGGTACAAAAAAATAAAATAAAAAATAATAATAAAAAATGGTATTTTTGAAGGTTGGACGAAAAGCGGATTTTACCTAGACATGGGACCAGCTCCCATCAATTCCTCGTGGCCAAAACCTCCATATTTAACAAAAAATTGAAAATCCTTGGACAGAAAAAAATTTACCAATGAGCAGTGCTTGTTTTAGAGTATAAAATAAAATAACCTATCACTGTTTATGAGACATTCACTCGATTGAGGATGGTATTGGACTGGGACATTTTAAACTTTTTTCTTCGCATAACCAATAAAAATTTGTGCAATAAAAATCCTAAATCCCTTTTTAAATTAGCGGCATTCAAGAACGTGTTGAAGAAATTTTGTTTAATAAATAAGGAAGACATTTTATATAATATTGATATATTGTTGAAAATATTGCAGCAAACATACACACATAGGAATGAGTGTATCGCCAATTTGTAAGTGTGTTTGAGAATTTTCTCTTGCACTTATTCTGCTTGTATGGGGATGCACGGAAAGTAAAGCTAAGGTAAAACAATTTTTTTTAAATATACATGTCAAGAATGTATACGACTCTCAACTAAATTCATACACCTACTCACCTAAAACTTGCATAATAGGTTCTTACTAAAGTTTGATTAACCCTTGGAAGTAGTTCTAATAGCTTTAAACTATTAAAACTGAAATGAGAAATAAACTACCTAATACTAAGCAGTCAGCTTATCATTCACTATGTTTTATTTTTTCTTTTGGACTATCTATGTTTTTTTCTGGATGTGTCTTGTTTAATCATTTCAACTTTTATTAGAATTTTAATTACTTCATAAAAACACTTTTTATTGTGATTAGTTCATACAATATATGGATTTATGTATTTGTAAGTTATTCTTATTTCTTTGTGAAATAACAAATTGGATATCGTGTAGTATCACAGTGGGCAGAAAATTGTTTAAAAATCATTTATGCCTGACTTACGGACGTTGATGGTTAAAGCAATGACTTTAGAAGTAGAAGACTGCTCAAGCTTATGTAGAATGTGTAGCGCGGTTTCCTGGTGCAGCCAAATTAGTTCTCCTGCTGCCACTGTAGGAGTAGCGTTCAATAGTCAATGGTTAAAAAGCAATGTATCTAGAACAAACCAAGGTAGGTGACACCAACAGCTGATTGAAGCGAGTCCTGCACCTTTGACGTCATGTTGTTTCTCTTGACACATGATTGTTTTGCTTTGAATATTTTAAGTGCTGCACCTTTGACGTCACCGATTTTGTTTTTAGCGAATTTCCCATAGGGAATAAGCTATTACCGTAGGTCTCATGGTAAGACCTAAGCCCGGGACCATGTTACTTTTTCGTTTTAAGGTGCCCAAAGACCAAAAATAATAGTCATTAAAATTTTTATATATATATATATATGTATATATATATGTATATATTTATATATGTATGTGTCCCTAGGCACGATAACTCTCGTAAAAACGGTCCGATCGACACCAAATTTGGTAGAGATGTGTAATCCTACGTTTATTCGGACGAGTTCGTAAACCAGACATATCGACCAACCGGAAGTGTTGTTTTGGGGGGTTTTGTACCCCAAAAATGGGTTTTTTGCATTTTTCATGTGTAATTTTAAAAAAATTTAAATTTTTACTTGGACCATTGGATTTAGCTCAAAAAAACACACAATTTAGTATTTTGAAGCTTTGCTCTATCTCCATTGGTTACCGAGATATTAAAAAGTCTAAAGACAGTACATTGTATTTTGAGGCTCCAATGTTAATCTTATGGAGAATAAGGATGTGTTAATATTTCACTTATTAAGCAATATTTTTGGATGAAACTTGGTATTCAGCTTCATTTGGTTGAGATTCATCCATTTATGGTAAAAAATCTTGGTTTTTGTGCTTATCATGGCAGCAAACCTGCATGCTCTTTTCCCATGTTAATTATATGGAGAATAGGCAAACTCCTTTAGCAATGGATAGATATTAATGAAACATAGTATATGGCTTCATATGGTCGAAATAAATTTTTTGTATGCTAAAAACCTACTTTTAGTGTTCCCCATGGCAGCATACCTGCATACTCTTTCCCTATATTTATCATAAGGAGAATAGACATTTATTTCCCTATTTTTTTAGCATGTGATGATTTAAGGGTTTATTTGGTCAAAATTAATATTACTAATTTGGAAATTCGCTGAGTACGCAGGTCTGCTGCGACGGGGGGTATTTTGTTTATGTCACCTACCTCCTTCTCATTCTACATTTCTTGGGTTAAAGACAAACAGCTCAAGCACCACTAAAACAGCTTCCAATGCTTTTTGAGGAGATCAATTGCTGTTAATTAGTTTATTTCTTCACAGGATAATTTCAGCAACAAACTGGAATTTACAAATCACATAAAAGGCTACCTCGAAAGTTTGAAGTCGATCTGAGGCCTCCTTCGAAAGTTATCGTCGGACATTGAAATCGGGATTTATCAATACACTGAGGCACCAACAGTCATGTATGAGGGTTTCATCCTCTCCGGGGCTGCAGCTGCAAGTGTGTTATTAAATATATCTGTGGATTAATAATATATTTGTTTAATTATATATTTAAACTTTTGTTCAAAGGTAAAAATTCCTTTTAAGACACCATCACCTCTGATTTTCCTAAAATTTGGTCTAGTTTTAAAAACTCAGTTGCCAACTCAGGCACGTGAACACAATAAATCTCCAGATGGGTGAAATTGCACTTCTGGCATTCAAGAGGAAAAGCTGAAAGAACGGTAATGCTTATTAAACCTGGGTTTCTTATGAAGTTGAGGCCCGCTGTTAGTAACGGCTTGGCAAAAACATTCAAACAATTACCTAATTTTTTTTACCTATAGAAATTTAAGACTGAACAAGAAATAGTCCCAATGTTAATTTGAATAAAAAAAATAACGATTGAATTAGGAATTGATGCTTAATTATTTTGCATTTTATTTTATACGTATACAATTTTATACATCATGGTATTTAATTTTATTTTATAATCATAGTAGGCTCAATTATTATTAGGCCTACTAAAAAAACATCAAAAAACTATAATTCTGTGTAAGTAAGGCTCTTTGATAAGCTGTCAACCTTCATAAGGAAATTGATTATAAAGGATTTTAAATCCTAAGTAAGATCAATTTTTATTGCGAACGCTCCCTACAGTATAGAAGAGTTTTTTTTTTTTTTTTAATTTGAAACTGTTAAATGTTTTATGTTTAGTTTTAAGCTTTATATGGAATTTGAATTGTATTCTATTGTAATTTTACGGACGAAACATATTGTCCATGATGGCCTAATGGTAAATTAATTAATTGAATTTAACTAAATTTCCAAAATTTATTGTTCGAGCTGTTGTCAAGCAAATATGGGAAAAAAAATTTAACAGCACTTTTATGTTTGGGCTTTTTATTACTAAACTTGGAGTTTTATTTTGAAAACAATAATAAAACATTATCATAAAATTTAGCTTAAAGTAAAACTGACTTATAGATAAATTACACTACATATTTAAGTATATTATCTAGTTAACCATACATAGAAACTTAAATAGTTACCATAAGAAATTACATTTCTTTCGCTTAGCACTTTCTTTTTTTCTCTATATTTAAATTTTAAATCACTGCCCCTCACGCACAAACTAAGCATTCGCCTCTCCTTGAACAATAAGTAGTGCGAATTTTAAGTTAATTTTCGCCCAATTTAATTATAAAAGTGATTTTGTTTTAAAATTTGAATTGAAAATGTAAAATTGATAAACATTTTAGTTTAAAATTAGTGATTATATATACAAATATAAAAAAAATTCTTAAAGTCATCAAATTATCATGGAACTTTTTAACGCGAACCCATACCATACCAACGTGTATTTGTTGGCCGCGGTGGTGTGGAGGAAGAGTTAGTGTATTTTAAACAGCAAATAATCAAAACTATGAATCATATAGGTTTAACTACTCTGGGCTTCACATTTGTCAAAGGACGATGATGTTACCGTCTATGATATTTTATTTTACCACACACACACATTGTCAGGGTTAGCATCTTGAGTTTTAAGGTCATAGAAACAACACTTTTAATATGAACCTGAGGAATTCAAATGATTAAACTGGCATTGGTGGGCAATCAGCGACTGTAATCTCGCTGCTCCTTTGACCGCCCCCCCCCCCCCCCCCAAAGGCACTCGCCTCTCTCAGGTCAACTTACATTACAACTAACACCGTTATCTAATCAAACGCCCTTCTAAGGAGTTATTATAAAACTAAATATAAGGCAAAGATTGAGTTATTGGCGTTTTGTAGAGATTTTGGACTATTTATATCTTACAAACTAAATTACTGTATGTCTAAATAAATTATTGATTTACTTAGGTCTATAATTTCAAGGGATTAATACAAAAGTTCCGTAGTTTTCGGACTAAAAATGCTTATCAATGATCGGTATGGCAATCGGCATATCCCTTGTGGTAAATAAAATCGATTTAAATATGATTAAGAATACAATTGCAAGCTGTTAAATTATCGATAGAAACATATTGCAGTTCACTTTTCATTCTAACACGTAACAAAAAAAATTTTTTTTAAATACTTTTTTCATTTAACAACGTAAAAGGAGTAATAGCTTTGTTTAAAAGGGGAAATGTGATCATATTTTTTTTTTTTAATTATCAATTTCTCTATTATTCTTGATCCAATATAAACAAATAAGGTATCGTTGAATCTAAATAAAATCTTTATGTCTTATAAAATCTTTTAATAAAATTAACGGTTTTCAAGGAATTTAGAATTTTTCCTCATTTAAACAATACTATTATGCAATTTACATGGTTTAAATTATTAAGTGGTCTTGCATTACGGAAAGAATTAATTTTCTGTTTTTTAATTAATTTTTATCCAGTCTTAACAAATAAGGTATCGTTGAAGTCTACATAAAATGAACTATTATACAGGGTGGAATGAAGTTGGTGTTTAATATTTTAAAGGAACAAAATAGACACTAAATGTTATAAAACTGTATATTTAAAAAAATTTTAATCAAACAATTGTGGCCAATAGAGGTATTTTTTATATTTTTCTTAATACGGTACTTTTATTGAAAAAACCTAATTTTTTTCGGAAATTAGGGCCTTGTGTTGATAATCTAATAACATTTTTGGATTCTGCATAACATTTTCAATAAGAATAACAAGATAAATCATGAGTTTAACTCAGTTATTCATTAGTAATTTTCGTTGGAAGATAACAAAATATTTTTTTTTTTAATTCTACATCTTCTAAAACATTCAATAAACTGTATCGATTTAGTCATAGGAGATGTCAAATATTATTAAAAACCGGTTAAATTTTTTTAATAAAAAAATTAAATACACAGTTTTATTACATTTTGTGTCTATTTTGTTTCCTTAAAATATTAAACACTAACTTCATTCCACCTTTGACTCTTGGAGTTTTTGTAAAATTAGTGGTTTTCATAGATTTTGGAATCAAATATTTTAAATGGCCGTCATTTCAAAACTGCTAATGATATTTAGGTATAATTTTACACAAAGGCGGATCTTGATAAGAAAAAAATTGTAAAATATCAATGCTGTACCTCAAACACTTTATGAGTCTGGATTTTTTGTAAAAAAACACATACAGGCAGATAGAAACTAAGTAACATAGACCCATGTTCCTATTGTGAAATGTGTTTGTCTTGCCTTAAGCAATAACGCCATATACCGTTGTGGAGAGAGTTAAGGGACACACTGTATAAAAATCCAGTTAATTTAACATGCTTATCGTTTGACAAATAATTTAATCAGATTGAAAAGCGAGTGCCGCAGAAAAGAAAATAATCGGGAAGCGATGATTGTTTATAACGAGATGCATATAAAATTCTAGATGATTTAAATGTACTCAAGGAAGTGCTCAAACTTGGAGACGTGAGGTAACCACAAGCTGTCATCACGTGACAGGCGTTTGAAATATTCCATTGGCGAGAGAATCTGTGGCGTAGGTGGGGGGGGGGGGGAGGGGGAAGGGGGAGCACGGGAGATGTTCCGAGAAAATGATTTGGCGTGACTGGAATCCATATTGGCAGCTTAGCCTCATGTCAAATCCACTAACAACTTCTTAAGTCGATTAAAATTTTTATCTACCTTAGTTTAAGGGTAAAAATAAAAAAATAACCAGGGGGGGGGGGTTAAACCCATATTTTTTCTTCGAAATAATTACGAACATTGAAAATTGTAATGAAAGGTAATCTTCTGTTTAACAAATCATTAAAGGTTTCATTGTTAACGCAGCTCTACTGGGTTTTAAATCCACCTTCTTAGCATACCTATGTATGTATACCCAATGAATTTTATTATTTACTAGTGGTTAACCCGTTCTTCGTACGGGGTGCGTGTAGTATTTACCAACATTTTTTATAAATATAGATATGATTCATAAAATAACTTATTGATGAGTATGTATGCTTAATGCCTAGAGGGCGTTCTAATTAAACCACAATTAAAACCACTAAACGCGTTGACTAATTTTTTATATTTAAATATGAGATTATTTATTTAAACTTTAAAATGGAACTGACACACTATCAAATGAGGACGGACTACAAACAAGAGATATAAAGACTATTTTACATGACAAATCTGGCGTGTCTTGAAAGGTAGTAGAAAGGACAGTCAGTCAGCCAACTATTTATAAAAGGTCAAATAAGAGTGAGCTTAGGTATTGTCCTATCAGTAGTAAGTATTCCCAGTAATTGAAATGATCTAAAATAGAAAAATTAAACATGAAACGTAAATGAATGCACACCAAACTCTAACTGTAATCGGCTTGGATTCATTCACGCTCAACGGTTTAGTGTAGCGTAAAGGGATGAAACGGATCCGATGCGACGATTCGAGCCTGTTGCCAAGCTGCAGACTATAACGAGTAAACTCCTATCCCTTAGTATAAAGTTCGACATTAGGAATCTAAACTAGTATTTAAAATACCTGAAAAAATAAGATAAAACTATTGAAAACTGAGTTCAAGTTTGAAAATGTGTATATATATAGGCCTACATATCGTATACTCACGATAAGTGTTTGTATTGTTGATTACTAAACTTATAAAATCATTGTTATTGAATGAAGAATAATGTTAGTTTTCTGTTGTAAGAAGGAAAATGTGTAAAAAATATCAAAGACAGACTCGTTATCAAACCACACTTAGTAGGGCTCCAAATTTAGCAATTAATAACTATGTGAATATCATAAATCTATTCAACTGGAACTGCTATTCGATATTTCTTATGAGGACCAGTGTTTTTTAAGTTTTAGTCTACTGTTACAAAAATAAGTGTCTCTTAGTGAAATAATGCGTATCACGCTAAAAGGGGAAGGATGTAGAGATATGAAATATTAGAGTCTTCAGGCGCTAATGCAAATAGTAGAAACTGTTAGTTATATACAGTGTGATTGAAAAGCCCGGGAACGGTGAAATATATTTTTACCATTATAGATAAAGTAATGAAACTTGGTATGCCAATAATAGCTATAAATATCTACTCTTTTAAGCTATTATCACTTTTCTATCCCTTAAGGGGGACGGCCTACGAGGAGTCAGTCAAAATTCTTAAATAGCAGCATAGTTCGAATTTGGTATCAAATTAAAGGTCTTAGTTAGTAGAGTACAATGCCGCAAACCAGACTTCAGACGGATGATTGAAACGGAAATGGCAGGCAAACAAAATTTCCATAAGTAAAACTTAAAAATGCGATAACTTTCTTAATACTCAACCTTTTGACGTCGGGTTTGTGGCTTATTACTCCAAATGCAAAGACGTTTAAAATGGTGTATGATGTGACAAGGCCCAAAGCAGATTTCTGGAAGACTTCCAAGAGGGACATCTTTTAAAGGGTGTGTAAAATGAAACTTCTAACAAACAAGAAAACAACAACTACAAGTGTCAACAACTACAATGCACTTTTATATGAAAAAACCTAAATTTGAGTTGATAAGTTTACTCCTTATTGTTTTAATCGTCGACGACCTGTGATAAATGTGGTGGCATTCTACTTTAATCTAAAATAAATTTACTAATGAACCGAGGCAGTTCGTCTAAGTAAAAATGAATGATTTAACTGCTTTTAAAAAGAGTCCATTCCGTCCAAATTACCCATCAAATACACGGTCTGTCCTGGAAGTAAAAACAATTAAGTTTTCTATTATGTACCGAGTAAAAGCATTAAACACCAATACTTTTATTATGTGTGTATCTACGCCACTTGCATTTTTTTACATTTTGACGGTGAACTGTCCAAACCTCAGTCTTGTTACTAACTAACATCGACCAGATGAGGCATTGATGATAGGCCAATGACAAATAATGGCAACTGGGTCCGGAATCGAACTTTTAAAAAGCTACTAACTTTTCTCAGGATCGAAATGGCAACCTTTGGATTCAAAGGCGAGCACTAAAACTACTCAGCTACTCAGCCAGTTAACACCATTGAACACCAATATAAAACAACTTACAATGTTTTTAACAATATCATTTTGTTAGTTAACATTTTAAATGATAAGACATCAAAGTATATGCTTACTTATTTAAAGTATAAGTAATGCAAATATTTAGGGTGTTGATACGATCCAGGAACTGGTTATGCATAAATTATCGCATTCTAAAATAAAAAATAATTGAAAATTTTCTTCGCTAAGTCGCTAGCCGCGGTTTTGTTTTTTACACTTAGCGTAGTAAATTTTATTTTCTAACGAATTAGGTTTATACAAGTACACGTGTTGCTCGAAATCTAGCAATTTACTTTGATACAATACAAATGTTACTTTTAGTTATAAATCAATGACATCCGTCCAATCCAATATTCTGAATATCTGTAATCACAAATACCCCCCGTCGCAGCAGACCTGCGTACTCAGCGAATTTCCAAATTAGTAATATTAATTTTGACCAGCTAAACTTGGAAACAAAATTTCATCACGTGCTCATAAATAGGGAAATAAATGTATATTCTCCTTAAGATAAATATAGGGAAAGAGTATGCAGGTATGGTGCCACGGGGGACACTAAAAAGTAGGTTTTTAGCATAGAAAAAATTTATTTCGACCATATAAAGCCATATAGTAAGTTTCATCAATATCTGTCCATAAATAAAAGAGTTTGTCTATTCTCCATATGATTAACTTGGGAAAAGAGTATGCAGGTTTGCTGCCATGATAAGTACAAAAACCAAGATTTTTTTACCTTAAATGGATGAATCTCAACCAAATGAAGCTAAATACCAAGTTTCATTCAAAAATATTGGTTAATATGTGAAATATTAACACATCCTTATTCTCCATAAAATCAACATTGGAGCCCCAAAATACAATGTACTGTCTTTAGACTTTTTAATGTCTCGGTAACCAATGGAGATAGAGCAAAGCTTCAAAATACTAAATTGTGTGTTTTTTTTTAGCTAAATCCAATGGTCAAAATAAAAATTTAAAATTTTTAAAATTTACATATGAAAAATGCAAAAAACCCATTATTGGGGTACAAAACCCCCCAAAACTACCCCTTCCGGTAGGTCGATATGTCTGGTTTTCGAACTCATCCGAATAAACGTAGGATTACACATCTCTACAAAATTTGGTGTCGATCGGACTATTTTTACGAGAGTTATCGTGTCTAGGGACACATACATATATATATATATATATATATATATATATATATATATATATATATATATATATATATATATATATATATATATATATATATTTTAATGACTATTATTTTTGGTCTCTGGGCACCTCAAAACAAAAAAGTAACATGGTCCCGGGCTTAGGTCTTACCATGAGACCTACGGTAATAGCTTATTCCCTAAAAACTATACATATTTACGAAATGCTTTATTCAATCCCAATGTTATTTTAATGAGAAATGATGAAATTTCAATGGTGAATAGCGCCTTTATTTTCAGCCCGATTCTCTTCAGGTTTTGACGGAAACAACTAAAGACCAAGCCCTATCAAACGACGACACCAAAAACTTAAAAAATCGGTTGAAAATTGTATGAGGTCTCTACACAAAAAAACCCCTAGCGTTTTAAATAAATATATAGATTTGGCATGGACCTTTGTATAATAAATTTCCATTTACACAAAATATTTTTTTTTTTAGCGAATTTCCCATAGGGAATAAGCTATTACCGTAGGTCTCATGGAAAGACCTAAGACCGGGACCATGTTACTTTTTCGTTTTGAAGTGCCCAAAGACCAAAAATAATAGTCATTAAAATTTATATATATATATATATATATGTATATATATATATGTATATATATATATATATATATATATATATATATATATATATATATATATGTGTATGTGTCCCTAGACACGATAACTCTCGTAAAAATGGTCCGATCGACACCAAATTTGGTAGAGATGTGTAATCCTACGTTTATTCGGATGAGTTCGAAAACCAGACATATCGACCTACCGGAAGGGGTAGTTTTGGGGGGTTTTGTACCCCAAAAATGGGTTTTTTGCATTTTTCATATGTAAATTTTAAAAATTTTAAATTTTTATTTTGACCATTGGATTTAGCTCAAAAAAAACACACAATTTAGTATTTTTAAGCTTTGTTCTATCTCCATTGGTTACCGAGATATTACAAAGTCTAAAGACAGTACATTGTCTTTTGGGGCTCCAATGTTAATCTTATGGAGAATAAGGATGTGTTAATATTTCACTTATTAACCAATATTTTTGGATGAAACTTAGTATTTAGCTTCATTTGGTTGAGATTCATCCATTTAAGGTAAAAAATCTTGGTTTTTGTACTTATCATGGCAGCAAACCTGCATACTCTTTTCCCATGTTAATCATAGGGAGAATAGGCAAACTCTTTTATTTATGGACAGATATTGATGAAACTTATTATATGGCTTTATATGGTCGAAATAAATTTTTTCTATGCTAAAAAACTACTTTTAGTGTCCCCCATGGCAGCATACCTGCATACTCTTTCCGTATATCTTAAGGAGAATAGACATTTATTTCCCTATTTATGAGCACGTGATGAAATTTTGTTTACAAGTTTAGCTGGTCAAAATTAATATTACTAATTTGGAAATTCGCTGAGTACGCAGGTCTGCTGCGACGGGGGGTATTAATTCGTACAATAAAAATTTTTAAATTATTTTTAATTTATTAAAAATATAATATATTTTAATATTATATTAAAATATTACAATATTTGATAGCTATCTTTTAATCTTAAGAAGCAAATATCTTGAAACAGAAAATTTTAACAAATTTAAATAAATTAGGGCTACAAAAAAATTGAAAAAATTAATTATCTAAGCACTTATACCAAGATCATTAAGATCGAAAAAACAACAAAAAAACAGAGGAAATGCAATTTTTCTTATAAAAATTTACAAACTTGTAATATTTACCTAGGCAGCGAAAATTGTATTTTCACAAGAATGCTTTAATGAAAGGTTCAAGTAATTATGGTAAATATGTTCTTAACCTTCTTTCAATATTGTATAATTTATTACATGTACATGTTTTATAATACATCTACTAATAATTTCATGAAAGAAACTCTGTTTTAGCGAAATCCCCCTACAGGGAAGAAGCTATGTTTTTCTTTTTCCTCTTATAATCTACAAATGTAATTAGTGGAATCTTGGGTGAGTGATACACAATAGTATATTTCATAACAAGAGTGGAAAGTGTCTTTTCCGGGCCGAGTTCGATCAAGGCACGGAATAACACTTTCTACTCGAGTTATGAACGATATTTTTCATCACACTGTAGATAATTAATAATAGTAATTAATTAAATAATGCAAGTTTAAGAAACCACCTATGGATGCTCAATTGATTTTCGCAGTACAATGAAAACAGTGATTCTGTTTTACACAGCTGATTACATTATTGAGAACAGCTGATTTAGGGAATAATATACTCTTAGCACTGCTAGCGCTACTTGTGTCAGTAATCATAACTAATTACTAGTGTGGGAAAATCAACAGCTGATTTTCCCTCTCTAGAGAGGGAAAACGGTTTTTCTACACTCTCAGCTGGTGATGAATATAGCTGTTTCCCGTACAGTGTGATGAAAAGAGTGATACACAATGGTAGAGTGTGTTGCAAACTCATGTATCATAAACGTTCTTCCAAGCAGTCTCCTTGGGTATAAAACTTATGTAGAACAGGTGTTTGTAATGCCAAGAATTTAAATCGGGGTTATGAAATAAATATTTGTTAATAAACGCATCTAATAATAAGTAAAAGAATAATACTCCATTATGCTTTGAAACATAATAATGTCACTAGGAACTTTTTTTTAAATGTCAGGAATTTAAACAAGTAAAGGAGCACGTGTACACTGACTATAACTTGATTACAATTAATTCACAAAAGTAAAATCTGCAAGAGGCCATAGGTTTTTCAAATCAAAAAGAATAACACCTGTATAAATGAGGGGACTCCATAATATAAAATGGTCACCGATCTACAGTCAGATAAATAGTCAAAATTAGATAAACTTAAAAAATAATGAGACTTGTTTTGGCAGTAGTAAAATTTGAGTAAAAAATATTTATATCAATCAAAATTAATTATTTATTAAAAACCCAGACCATGGAATAAAAACTTTTTTATGAAAAAATTGCAAGGTTACTCTGAAAAATATTAGTGTAGGGATTCCGACAGATTAAAATGCCAACAAATCTATTACTATGAATAAAATTCTTTTTTGGGCTTTTAAAACGTTTATTTATTTTTTGTTTTCTTAACTTACAGTTTCGATGGCACTGTGGCCATCTTCATTAGAGTTCACCCAAAAAAGCATTTTATTCATAATAAATATGGCTTATTTAAGTTTAAGATCAGAAAATCTATTACTGTTGAAAATAACATGAATGTTACCAAGATTACCATCACCTACTTATTGTTATATTGGTTTATCATTGTAATTAGGGGTCTTTACTAAATATTATCCATCTTTAAAAATTAATTTGTGTTTATAACTGTATATAAACATTTTTAACGGTCACTATTTTTTCTCATACGTAAGAGTAATGATTCGTTAAAATTATGTTTTTTTCTGTTTCATAGTAAAAAGTAATGATGGACTAATAAGCAGTAAATTTGATGGAAGGATTAATATGAAGGTTTAATAAAAATATTATAAATATCCGTTGGTTGTAATATCCATCCGCCTTTGTTTAGTTGTAGGAGTGAGATATCTATGGCAATGACGTCACACATCAGGCTGTCAGTTTGTATCCGTTCAACTGTCACAGACTTGCTTATAAATGTCCTGCCGCGCCGGTTTGATGGATTACGAAAGGTCAGTTTCGTGAAAGGTTGCTTGTACAGAGAGAGATTACATTCATGGTGGTTTACGATAAATAATGATCATGTTTTTCTACATTTTGTTATACATGTACCGTGTTGTTTAATTAAAATACTTTGAAAATACTTCTGTCAAAACTTGTGTGATGATTAAAATGTTGCTTTAATAGTTTTTATTCTTTTCTAATCGTAAAAATGCAACTGTAATTTGTAGTTAATTGTTTCTCTACAAGTTTTCATTAATTTAAATTTGAAGCACTTTGTTTTTATCGTTTTATTCCCTATGAGAGAAAGTATTACCCGATGACCCCTGTCATGCAACATTTGGATCACACCTCCAAGCCACGACAAGGTATTATGAAATAGGTAGAGATATTCTTAAAAAAAATCTGAATTGGGGTTTGTTTCAAAATACCTTTTCGTATCTACTTTTCTGTTCATGTCATGTTTAAATAGCATATTTAAGCATAGTTAACCTACAAGATGTCCAAAGCTGAAACAGGATTTAGCAAAATTTCACCGTATACAAATTCTTATTAAATTATTTTTTATAGAATCCGAATTTTACAAATGAGGGTTACAACATTCAGGAATGTCAAACGCATTAAGAAGCTGGGTCTAGTTAATTGGCAAAAAGTTAATAAAGTCCGGTGGCTTCTTTTAGCCGTTGCTCGTACAGTACAAATTTAATGTAGTTCATTTCGGCATGGGAATCTTAGACCGAATATGTTTGTTCAATTTGTTAGTTTACACCATTAGTACAAACAACAAGCTATAGAGTAAACTCTTGACATTAATGTTGTTGGCTATCACTTGGTGTCCTCACTACAAAGATGTGTAGTAAAGTATGAATAGCAATAAAGTAAAGTACTGATGTAATTATGAATACTAGAGATCGCCTCCTGATCGAAATTCGATCAAAATTTAAGTTAATCTGGACCCAAAAAGTTTAAAAACATTTTATAACTGAAACATCTGTTCTCCCTGTTTTCCTCTCAGTTGTTTTTACGACAGCTGTCTAATGACTCAACCAATTATCCTTTCTCCATAATATTAACATTGGAAGCCTGTGGGGTGTAGGCCTGGAGTCCGATGTGAGTTAGAATGGGATTCTGCTCATCTAAAGGACTATAAAATTTACCTTTCTAACGGTATGCACGTATTTCTCCGACGATGCACACGAGCTGAGAAAAAAGGAGAAACGAAACATGCTTGCCTATTAATATATAGATTTAACTATTTTCCCCAAGTACATTGTAAAACTTGTATAGAAGGACTCAAATAGTCTTTTCAGATTGTTTGTATATGGCAAGGACACATACATCGAGACACTCTCTTTTAAGAATAACCAACTTTTCAGCTAATTTTATTCGTTTGATTACCAAAACAAGCAGAAGAAAAAACAATTGTATGCTAAAAGTTTTAAAACGTATTAAAGTAAATAAAACTAATGGTTTCCGAACACACTAACCACAATTATGAATCTCAGTTATGGAATATAGGTCAGCGAGGGATCGATCTTGCAAACATTTCACCTTTACAAAACCCTTTGTTGACGATGAGCTAATATTGAAACGGGACCCAACCTTTCTTCAGACTACTTTTTAGGATGAAATCAAGATCATTATTATATCAAAAAAGTTAAAACGTGTGTCTAAAAAGGCCCACCATCTTGTTATTTTTTTGAAAGCTGCAGATAGCGACTTTACATTTTTGGGAAGTTTTAGTCACCAAAAGAGGAAACTTTTGATTTGTCAAGATTTTCCATCCCTCCCCCAAAGTCGGGGTTTTGGGGAGTATGTCGAAATTTAAAAAGTAACCCCCTATTTTTACGTAAATTTTGGATTTTATAGATAATTTTAGGTGATTTTTCCGTAAAAATGTAACGGATAAGTAATTAAATTTCAAATTTTATACTTATTGTTAAAAACTTTCAGTGCCAGTACCGTATCTGAAACGACTGAGTGAAAAAATAATCAAAAATTAAAATTCCTTTAAAAAAATTTTAAGAATATATTTTTTATAACAATATTTAGTTTATATGCATTTTATATATTTTTCCTTGAAATTGGGAAATAGATAAATTGATGAGTAAAATAAAAATTTTACGAGAGAAAGAAATATTGTTTAAACATATTTTTGAGCATTTTTATTTTAGAGTATTTTTTTATTTTACTGAGTTTTTTCGGAGATATAAGCAAAGTAAAATGTTATTCTTATGGGACTAAATATTAACTTCAATTGCCCCTGGGTCCCTAAGAATAGTTCATCTTAGCGATAAATATCAAAGAATAAAACGACCTTTGAATTATGTATACAATCTAAAATTGACATTACAATTTGCTGTTACTATTTAAAAATTTCTACTTACCCCCCCCCCCCCCAAAAAACATTTATTTTGGTCTTTGGTGGTAAAAATTTTGACACATCAAAGGTTTCCTCTTTTGGCCACTAAGACTTCCTTCGGAAGGTAATTTTGTTATATGTAGTTGTTAAAAAAAATAACAGAGGGTAAATATAGAGGGTAAAAATACAGAGGGTAAAAATAAATAAAGACATTTTATTAAGACATGGTAGATGCAAGTGGAGCTTAGAAATGTTGTACTAAGAATTCATAAACATTTATTAAAAAAGCTAGTAGTTATATAATTTGCGATAATATGCATTAATAATATAAATTTTGATAATAATACAAACACATATTTTGATAATGTAAACAATACGGTTAGAGGTTAACACCAGAGGGTCCGATTAGCCGTAGAAATGTTATCGCAGGAAAACACGTGTGTCCATGGAATTCATTATTCCAACACTGAATGTCATCAGTGGTGTAAGGCTATGAAGTTTGCAAAACCCATGTTTAATTTGAGGATCCGAGTGTTTCATAAAAACGAATTATTAAAATAAAATTCTAAAAAAAGCACAAGTTGGTGAATGTTAAGTCATTAAAATAAAAATTTACTTATTATCCGGAATCGTTTATTAAGGAAGTCATATTTATGCTATTATGTTGCCGGATTTATGTTTTTGAGTTTATTTTACCAGTCCTTAATTTATAGTGAATAGTGGCAGTAAGAATTGTTTGTAAGACAAACTAAAAACTTTAAAAATTCACATAACATTTGTTGTGCCTTGTGCACATAGAGGGTGTGAATTTTGCAATAGTGAAGCTAGCAATTAATTGGTAGGGATTTTTCTGCAACACTCACATATCTAATGGGAGTGAAACATTTCTTCAGATTTTTGAGAATGATATTAGAGAAGTCCAGAGATATTTCCAAACTCCTTACAAACTTATTTTTCAGCGAACTTTATAATTTATAATCTTATATATTATAGTTTTCTGTTATAACTAACAATCGTGCCCAAAATAAAATCGGAGGAACCTTCTCATTGCATTCAAAAGTGTCATATTTAGTTCACATTTTACTTTAAATCACCGTAGATATACATTTTAGCGGATATATCTAGGTAGGACGATGTCATATTTTGGATTCAGTTAACGTTTGAAACCATATTACTAAAACACCATTACGAAAATAATAATCAATATATCAACATAAAATTTAAGTGTGCGTGTTTATAAATACAAGTGTACTCTGTGACCACCATCTGTCTTGAAAGTGAAGGAAAGTGTTGACTTGATCACTTTTTAAGACACCGACGCTACCAGGGCGTATTTTAAGGCGAATATGAATGAAGAATGAGTGTAGATGAGTGTACAGATGTGATGCCTGTTAGGCTTTGTTACTGTTTAAGTTCTTTACCAAAAAACCCCAAAATATTTTAGAATGTTCTTTATAATTCCAGAACCATATGAAAACAACAACAAAACCAATGTTTATAAATAATTACTCGTGCTTTTGATCGTGCTATGAAATTAGCTGACGTGGCACTGCCGAGTTTCACAGATAGATTACCATAAACAATATCAATATTAACTAATAAGTATAAAACTCCTGTGAGAATTGAGATATCAATTAATATACACCTCTCCTATGTTTACCTAGCTGATTACCTAAATAGATTTAATTAATATTGTCACTTACGAGAGACGCTAACATAAATTAGATGAAAAGACAGGAATAACATCCGATATTGGTTAAAGTAAGGCGATTTGACAGTTGCGACAGGGAATAGACAGCACTCCGAGGCACCGTTGTCTGATCTGTATTTTTATCTAACAAGTCTTTAATCCGCAATATTAATTAAGAATGTTCACTTGTATGATGTGGACTTTCATGACTTTTACAATTAAACAATAAATTATTTACAAGTTTATAAAAACATTTCAAACAAAATCGAAAAATCCAAACCTCTTGCTAATGAAAAGTAACATGGTTACTGTTTGTTAACAGTGGAGTTAGTGGATAGAGTGAGATGTGGAGGAATCGAAACAAAATTTGAAAACATTATTATATGTTATTCTTTGTAACTCCTTTATATTATACTGTTTCCTTCGTACAGGTCGTTTATACTAGTTATATACTGAAAATTCATGCACGAATGCAATATAATATCTTCAGTTGTTTTTCCACTGTATATTTTTAGGTTAACAACTGGCAGGTATATTTTTCAAATACTGTTCTGATTAGTTTTAACAAAATATATGACACATGGTGTGTTAATAAATAAAATAAAATAAATATTTTCAAAAACCTTTCATAAACACACAATTATTACGGCCCTGATGAGGATGAGCCCTTAGGGCCATAAAAATGAAATGATTAAAAACCTATTAAATGCACTTTTTAATCTATATACACACACGTTCTTATTCGTATGTATATATACTCTTATTCACTCAATGAGTATTTTCAAACATCTTACTAAGTGCGATTATGCTATTGAAAACCGGCGCATAGAGAAAACCTCAGCATATAGGCCTAGTTTAAAAGTACTCAGATCCTTTGTGTGTTTCATTAAACAAATAAAGCATTGAGGTACTGATTGGCATTAAACCGTTTTAATACTTACAATACTAGATATTTTTAAACACATTTAAAAAAAAAATATTCATATTAGAAAGTAAAAAATGGAAAAAAATTATACAATGCTGGCTATTTTTATTGTTAAAACTAGAATTATTCTGCCATTTTAGCGAATTTTCCTATAGGGAATAGGCCTGTATCTGTAGCCATGGTAAGACCTAAGCCCGGGACCATGTTACTTTTTCATTTTGAGGTCCTCAGAAGCCAAAACCGCCATACATTCAATTTCATATATATTTTATATTTATATATGTGTCCTTGGTACTGATAACATTTGAAAGGAGCGTCCGATTTTCGATGAAATTTAGTATGGACCAGAATTTTTATCTTAGCATAACTGGTTACGGAGAAAATCCAAAAATGTGTTTCCCATATTTTTCTTAAGGGTAATAAATTAAACCCTATCTGGCTTATTTATTGACATAACTTAATCAAATATGGTATGAATATTATCTAGATAGGGTTTAACTTCTACTTGCTTACAAAACCCATATCGCGGCAAACCTACTTACTCGCCCCCATGGGGTTTATGGGGAAAATAAAAATTGCCCGATCTTGATACAATGTTGAGTTAAAATTTACCAATTATTGATTAACCTAGATTTTCTAATAACACCCCATGGCAGCTAGCCTAAACACTCAATCCCATGATGTTTCAATGGGGAAAATCTGAAATTCCATTGGAAATTCGCTGAGTACGTAGGTCTGCTGCGAAAGGGGGTATTTATACTAAACTGAAGTGATGGAATATTGAATCTTTTATTTTTTACATCACTTCTAAAATGGACGAATTCACTAGTTTACGAAAATAAACTTTCTATGTAATCAATTAATCAACAAAGAGAAAATGCAGATTTACACGTCCAACAGCGACTCTGCCGACTGTCACTGCTCTGCCCAGGTCATTTATAACTGTTATTGCAAAGGGAAATTGTTGCCTCCACCAGAAACAACCCTTAAATCTCTACTTCTCAAGTCAAGGAGGACCGGATTTACTCTGTCATCACTAGACCAGACGTCCCATAGTCCTTCATGTAAGGAAACCATGTAAGGGGCAGTAGTAAAACCACAAAAATCGATATTTTCGGAAAGTTTTTTAGTGAATAAATAAAAGTACTCTTCAAACTATACACAAAGACCATCTGATGACAAAGCTGTTGAAACAAACTTATTGTTGTTATATGATTAGTAACATATATAATTTTCTTGGACAAAGAATGAAATTGTGATAACAAATTAAAGGAAATGTTCCTATTAAAACATCTAACCTCTGAAATTAAGTGCGTAGGTAATCTCCCCCCCCCCATTAAAGACAGAAACGAAACCTCAAAAAGAAGAGTAAATCATCTAGTTGATAGAAATAAGTAAAATAAATACTCAACAAATATAGTCTTTACACGTTCTTGGTTGTTCTATTGATTTATGCAGAAAATAATCAGAAAAAGTCCCATTATTGTAAATGATGTATTAGGTATACATTAAAAATGTAGTAAGTCTATATTTTGTTGTAATTTCAATTATTTGCAGGTTTTAATCATTGTGTGAGTTTTACTTTAGGTTTTTTATGTATAATTTTGTTCAAAACTACCAAGGCATCGTACAAATAAAACGATGTTGTAAAATCAAGTTAATCCTTTACTTAATTATAATTACATTGGGAAACAGAATCACGCCAGTTTTGATATATTATTTAAACGAATAATACAAGTAAAATGGCTAACTGTATAACGGACGGCCATATAATAACGATTGGCCTGATTATTAGGACAAACTTTGGCATCCGATATTTCAATATTTCAATATCCAATATTTCAACAAATTCTGAAACTATATAATTTAAAATTTATATAGCAATGAAATAAAAAAATAAAAGATCTTAAATTAATATACTTTTTTATACTATTACCAATTGCGTGCAAGAGCAAAATTAGTAAACCAAATATTTTATCATACGGCCACATATAATCGGGCATCAACTTAATTAGTTTTGTGTATTAATTAGGTAATCTAATTAATTATGTGCCATAGGTATTATTTCTCTCGGGTTTCAAATAAATATAGATGAGAATTAATTGACGGCGGTTTAATTCAGAGCAAGCCTGCTGATTATTATATAGATATATATACTAAATAGAAATAAAAGATTACAATTTAAAAAGAGATACATTACGGTGTTTGTTGCCACAATTGTAATATTAAAAACAAAAATGCTATTCACAGTGATGTTTGTTCTATTTGACTGTCGTAAATCAAAGTGGAATCATTTACGACCCAGTCTGGCAGTAATCTGGTAGTAAACCACCTCGCAGTGGACAGCCTCTACGACCTACACTGACCAGAGCCAGTAAACCAAAGTGTAATGTAGGAATGGACATTTATAAGTCTTTCAAGTTTTCAAATCGTATTACCGTATGGAATTCTACATTAGCATTACATTCTAAATTTACATTCTATATATTTTAACTGAATAACAATTAAAAAATAATATTGCAAGATGAACAATACTCCCGTCGCAGCAGACCTGCGTATTCAGCGAATTTCCAGTGGAATTTCAGATTAGGCCTATTTACTTTCCACATAAAAACACCATAGGATCGAGTATGTAGGTTTGCTACCATGGGGTGTTGATAGAAAATCTAAGTTAATCAATAATTGGTGAATGTAAACACAAAATTGTATCAAGCTATGGCAATTTTTTATTTTCCCCATAAACCCCATGGGGGTGAGTATATAGGTTTGAGGCCATATGGGTTTTGTAAGCAATTATAAGTTAAGCCCTATCTAGATAATGCACATACCAAATTTGATTAAGTTATGTCAATAAATAAGAAAGGTATAGGGTTTTCTTGATTTCCCTTAAGAATAACATGGAAAACACATTTTTGGATTTTCCTCGTAACCAGTTATGCTAAGATAATGATTCAAAATACCAAATTGTTTGTTTTTTAAGCTCTTTTGAATGGTTTCAGTTAAAATTGATGAATTTTTTAAATTGAGGTAAAAAATGCCAAAAACCCATTTTTTAACCCTTTGAAACCCTATAAAACCCTTGGAGGAATTATATGTAAGGAGTAGCCACGCGGGGCTAGAAGCGAAGCCGCCGCGCCGCGCCGCGCTCGTCAAGTTTTGAGGGCTACCGAGTCGTTGAATCATGGAAGTTTAAGTGTAGTGTAATGAGTTGTTTTAAATAACAGAATAAATTTTAGAAAAGTTTTTAAATAATTTGTCTATTTAAAGTTTTAGGTCTATATTTATCAAGTTAAAAATAACCATGTTAAGGCTATGTATTTTACAAACGTCGACTAAATTTAATGCTATTATAAAAAACCGTAATCATAATTAGTAATTTTTTATTAATATTAATAAATCATTCTAATTGTGCTAATAACCTTAAAGGGTAGTTGTTCTTGTTAGTACATATAGTCTACTAAGTTGTTAGTATTTGACGAATAATCGTCTATTGTTTATAAGTCAGTTTTAAGTTATTGTACCCTAAATTCCGTACTTCTTATTATTTGGTTATTTTATTATTATTAACCCATTAAAAGTAATTATGAGTAATTAATTATATGCCAATAAATTACTGTCTTATATATTGTAAATGATTCTGAACATTAAGCACTTAAAGAAGTTACACCTCTTAACGTTTTTTACAAATTATAATAAGAAATTTACATTAAAATAATATCAATTGTTGTATTTATTTTTGTTAAAAGTATTGTACTACACAATAAAATCAATTTTACAATAACACATATACATTGAGATAATTTAAATTTCATTTTTAATGTATTAAAATCATCTCTTCAATACAGATATTTTACTTTAATGTTCCTTTATATATTAAAATATGTTTTTTATCTAGAACAAAATTATATCACTGGATAAAGAATTTAATCCTCTTTTAAAATGCAAAAGCTGTTCTATGTGATTTGCCTGGTGTGCTCAGGATTTTAATTCAAAGTTGCGCGGGTCCCGTTTTTTCCTATCTCGCCCGTGTTACAGCGACGGCACCATGCCACTCTACGGCCAGCCGTGCCACTCTAGTGGAGGGGAGCGGCCGGCTTCACTTTAGCATAGTATATCCATAAGACGTGGCCACTCCTTATATATAATTCCTCCAAGATAAAACCCCGTTCCCATTACCCGACAATGCTGGTTCGCGAACTCATGAAAATAGACCTAATCTTACCAAATTTCATCAAAATCGGAGGTTCCCTTCAAAAGTTATCGGTACCACGGACACACACACACACACACACACACACACACACACACACACACACACACACACACACACACACACACACAGCACACACACACACACACACACACACACACACACACACACACACACATATATATATATATATATATAACACCATTCGTTCATTTTCGTATATATATATATATGAAAATGAACGAATGGTGTTTTTGGCTTCTGGGGACCTCAAAATGAAAAAGTAAAGTGGTCCTGGGCTTAGGGCTAGTGTAGTAAATTTTAAATAAGCAGCATGGAAGCATGATTAACTTAATATTAACTGATATTAACTTAATAAGTGTTTAAAACATTCGCATCATAGAATATAGGTAGGGCCTATAAAGAAGTTTGAAAAATATGTAATAGTACAAGTTTCCTAAGTAAACACAATACAAGTTATCAATTGGCTCAAGTTGTCAAGTTATTGGCTCTTGGTTCGAGTTTCAGACACCTCCATTACAATTTTTTCTACAGTACACTTCAAATGTTGGCTGATTCCTTTAGCTTGGATATTCCACCAGTGACAGCTCAAACATTGAATCGATTGTGAGATATGCATTCATGTTAACGTGTGTCTCAGAAACATAAAGAATACCTAAACCACTACAACTATACGACTAAAATGAGTAATACTAAACTTTTATATTGTATTTTAAACAGTGTATTTGCTCAAAATTTTAATGACTTTCATAGTAAAAATGTTTGCCATGTTTTGTCGGAAAAACGTTTGATAGATTTATTGAAATTTACAAATCTAATTTTTATACAATACGTATGAGTTGCAAAAGAAATGTATTTCAATCTGCAAAATCAATGCTTCCTGAAATAAAATTGCACATGTTTATGGTTTTTCTTCGTAATATGTTAGAGATGTTATAAATATGTAATTTAATGTTTACTACAGAATATCATATGTAATCATTTTAATACACTACAGATTAGTTTACATTATATTATACTAATTAGAGTAGGCTATATTGATCTGGTTAATAATTACTTAGTTATCTATTGTTTAACAATATGTCGACCTGATTTTAAAGTACAGTGCTTGTGAATTTAATATGTGCAATTAAATCTCATGGGCCTACAAGTAAAATCATACCCATGCTTTGTTTATTAAAATAACAAATTTATAATATCATATACTATTCTTGACTATTAGCTTACTTGTTCACTGATATGCAGATAGTTGTTGCCATGTTGTAAACTAGTAAAGACTAAAATGAAAGTTAAATTTAATTCGACTATAATGACCGGCGTAGGATTATTTACAGTACCTCTTTGCCGTTTTCATATTGTTTGTTATAGTATATGTTGATGTATATTTTGTATATTTATAGTTTTATTGATGGAAATCAACTCATTTATCCATTAAAGTGGCGTCATGACAGTCTGCGTCTGCGTACACTATACAAGTGTCGGGGGTGACATTCGAACAATTGGATAGCATTTGTATGGGACCAACTCAAGCCCCAAAACCGTGTTGCTGGCAGCCGTTGATATAGCCTGATTTATTGAATTTAAATTTGATAAGGTCAATGACTACACTAGACATGCACTTGTGTTCTTTATTCAATAAGGGCTACTTAATTTTATGAGTCAATTTTTAATACTACAGTTTAATAATGCCACTCTTGTAAATCAAGAAGGAATAAAAATAATGCCTTACTGTGAACTGTAAAATTCACATAAACTAAACATATTCCACTCAAGATTAATATAAATTTATGATCAAATTAATGTAAAAAATATATATTTAGTCATTTTAATCATTTTTTAACTACAGTATTGTATTTCTCACAACTCACCTACATTTATATTTCATGCATAATTTTATAACACTTTGTAAATAATTGTTAATTTTTTTAAATTATAACAGACCAGTTAAACACAAAAAAATTAGCAAATATATATATTTATCATTGTACCATGGTTTTTTTTCAAAATATTTAAGAAGTAATAGTAATATTCTATGTCGTTGACAGTAAAATACAGTTAAGACGGCAAATTAAATCGTTAAATTTTTATATACGTAATGTATAAATTAAAAACTATCTCTTGATCTCTATTAAATAAATAAAACGATAAACCTTTTACTGCGTTCATTGAAACAAACATATAGATCTTCATGGATGCATTTGCTTTTGAGTTGAGACGTAAAATATGACCTACAATAAAAATATATATCTCTTAGCGCCAGATGGCTTCCTGTAGCCTGCGTGTTTACACATCAGGTCTCGACTCGAACGATGCTTTTACTGTGATTGAAATCTTTGTTGACCTCTTAACACAGAAAGGAATTTCACTATTTTCCGGCTTCGTAGGACTATTTGTTTTTGTTTGTTTGTTTTATTTTAGTACCCAGTTTGACAAATATACTGTTCTTATATAAAATATAACTTATATTAGGCCTAATTAAATAGTCGAGGGGTCTTGAAAAGCCTGTGACGACGATTAAAAAGATGAATAGAGAAACTTTACCCATTTCACAATCAAATCCTTGTCATTATTATGATGAGAGACCGTAACTGCAACTAAAGAACTTTTAATGATGTAACGAATCTCTTCTATATCAAACCTCACTGTTAAGCAATTGCTTATTGAGGGTTATTGCTGTATTTTCTGAATAAATAAGTAAATAAATATAAACGAACATAAACAAATACAAACAGTTTGGTTCTATACAATAATATTATATATATATATATATATATATATATATATATATATATATATATATATATATATATATATATATATATATAAATATATATATATATATATATATAATACTCTAAGGGGTTTTTTTGTTATTGGATCTTCTACAATTTTCAACAGATTTTCAAGTTTTTTGTGTTTTTGAAGGGCGTAGTCTGCAGTTATTTCCACCAAATTATAAGCATCAGCCACCAGGGCCTTGCAGGCTTTTAAAACTACAATTGAAAAGGATAATTTATTGAATTTTTTAGAGAGATGTTGTAATAAAAAATGCTAGTCTATCAGATGAGAAATAACAGATGAGTTACTTTTAAAATATAGTTTAAAGTAATTAATTCCAGAAGTTTACATTAAGGAATGTTCTTTAGTCTAGTAACTTTTAGTCTTTATTCTTTCTTTAATAGTTTAGCATTGTTATACTTTAATAAGAGGAGTGTCTGTGGTGATGTATTTTCCATCGATATCGAAATCTAGAGGGTAAGTTTTGTTTATACTTTGCATTTGGGAGGGGTTTTGCCAAAAATAAATTTAGAAACAGCCTCACTAAATGTCACTAAATGTCACGGTAGGTGACATCAGTAGTGGAAAAAGGGGGCTGCTGGCTCACTTCAAGGTCACCTGAGGGATGACGTCATCGAGGTCAATGACCTCACCGATGACGTCATCGATGACGTCATCGATGACGCAATCGATGACGTCATCACCAATGACGTCACATCCATGACGTCACACCCATGACGTCACAGAAATGACGTGCTGATGACGTCATCACCCCTTACGTCACCAAAATGACGTCATCGATGTCACAAAGGTCAAGGTCACGCTGAAACCTAAAATTTTTTGGCACTTTTGCTGTTTCTCGCACTACGCTCCGAGTTTCAGTCCGGTTCCCATGACCTTGACGACTTGGAGCGAAATTAGACGAGAAACAGCAAGTTTGCAACGTGACTCTGCCTAAACCGTCATGTGACACCGCTCGGGTGACCTTGAAGTGAGCCAGCAGCCCCCTTTAGACCAGTACTACAACCGCGATGTGCACCCTACGACAGACACCGAGCGACTGACTGTCCGGCCCCGCGCACTCTAGGTATATGGGAAGTGGTGGGGGAACTGCGATGACCTCGGGAAACTTGAAAATGTCAAGCCAGGTAGCACCGTTTTGGTGCTACCTTAAATTTACATGTTAAAGTGTGATGACCTTGAGGTTGACTGTGAACCTGGGGCTTAGGATTGTGTTTAACAGCTTGACGTTTTCGCCAGAGTTCAAGTGTGGTGACATTGAACTGGTTAAAATCAAAACTGCACAGCAGACTGCACAACACGGATGTGCATCCTACGACAGCCGCCGAGCGACTGACCTCCGGGCCCTGCGTACTCTAGATATATGGGGAAGTGGTGGGGGAAATTTTAAGGTCATTTAAACGGAGTTTAAAAAAAGTCAAAGAGTAGAAAGACTACTCTTGTGAGTCTATAGCGATTTCATTGATAGTGAGTGCTTCGGTATGCCAAGTTGATCTGTATTGACACGCTCCTAAATAATGTTTGCAAAAACCTGCAAAATGATTGTTGCACAATTTGCAGCCAGTTAGCTGTTTTAGTTTGAATTCAATGCAACGTTCAGGGCAGCAAGTGTACTTATGCCCTCTCATTTGGTACACATGGAATGTCTTCAACTTCGGTTTCGGCTTCTTCCAAGACTTGCACTTACACATGCACTGACCAAAAGCTTCACATGTTCTACAAGCCAGACCATCCACCACATCAATGTCATTTGGCCATGAAAAACATTTCTGTTCGCAACAGTAGTTGAGTTGAATGTCCATGTTGCTGCGGTGAAGGTGCGCGATGAGTCAGTGAGAGTGCACCTTAAATAAACTCAGTGGAGGGGGAAAGGTCAAGGTCATTCAAACGGAGTTTTAAAAAAGATGACTAGTTGTCCTCCTCGTCCGTCGTACTTGGAGAGCTGTCAGACGAAGAGCCCCGCGCAGGTGCTCTCCAGATGAAATGTATATCTATTTGAAAGCGCAGGCCTGGATCTTGTACCATCAACTCCTTTAATCTATTACATACCAATTCCACTTTGTACACATTGTTAATAATCAACACCCAAGGCTTCGGCTGAACATAACGTGTAGTTGAGTCAGCCTCGCAGACAGTTACACCTTCCGGTGATATTGGAGTGTATAAATGTGTAAAATCTCGTTGCTGAGGCTGGCTTGAAGTTGAGGGTTCTGTGCCGACCCTGGTTGCATCAAAATTCAAATCCATTCTACATTCAAGAGGTCCAGGGTTCCCGTTTAATACATTGAGTAATTTTTGATACAAGACTTCCACTTCTGTCGCATCCTGTAAATGAACAGTCCACCGCAAGGGAAATGCTTCGTCCGTAGTGGAGTCAACTTGAGAAAGAGTTCTTTCCGCCATGGCAGCTAAGCAAGGAATGAGGTGAGCTGCAGTCAGTTGTAACATTATCGAAAAGTAGAGGGGGAAATTTCAAGATCATTTAAAATTGGGTTTTAAAAAAGGAAGGAGTGGAGGGGAAAGTTCAAGGTCGTTCCAACATCAGTAGTGGAGTCAGCTTGGCTGATGGTGTTGTCCGCCATGGTTGCTTGTCGAACAAGGAATGACGGGTGATGTGATACTTATGCAGGAACATGGTGAAGTGGTGGGGGAAGTTTCAAGGTCATCCAAACGGAGTTTTAAAAAAAAGGAAAACCTACAAAGTAACATTGAAACTTTCCAACTGATGGTGGCGGGCGTTTTCTTCTGCAACCTTGCCGACACATGTGACTATACCATATAGTATGAAAAGTACAACCATAATAAGGCCGAACAATAAAAGATAGCCGTTGACTATCATGATATTTTCTGAGTGGATCTGCTTTCTTCTTATCTCCCTCTCTTGCATCCTTTTCTCTAACTCGTGGATGAAGTCGCAGCATGCGTGAGGACATCTTTCATCTGTTGGTAGGTTTGCCATTGTTGATGTTGTCGGTTTGGCTGTTGAAGATGGAATGAGGTTTCTAATCGTGATGTGCCATGTACACCAATAGTGAAGTGGTGGGGGTAGCAAAGCAGTGGAGGGGGAAGTTTCAAGGTCATTCAAATTGTGTTTTAAAAAAACCTATCTTGTTACTGAGCTAATATGTCAGTAACAAGATAGGTGTTTTTGCTCTTTTACTTCTTTAATATAATGAAAAAATAAACATATTCTACAATGGTTAGAACAAGAAATACAACTGCTAGTCAGCTGAAGTAATCCAAGTTGTCCGGCTCGGTCTTCATGGACGTCGGTGAGGAAGCTGTCGATGAGTGTCCAGGCTCTTCCTTTGGCTGCCGGGTGTTCCGTATATTGCAAGCGTAGACTTGCACATTTATACGGTAGCCTCTTGCCACCATTAGCTGCAACTCCTTGTACAAATCGTTCAGCTCCTGTTGTGTTTTGATAGTCACCTCCTCATAGCTGGCACAGCTTACGTTGAGAGACATCCTGATGTTGCTAGGTTGGCTGCCGGAGTAGAAATAAAGCCAAGGCACAGCGCTTGGAGGTATATGAAAAAGTGGTGGGGGTGTTTGCATTCAAACAGGTTTGACTTGTAGCGTGGTGGGGGTAACTGTGAAATGCAAAGGTCAAAGGTCAAGGTCACCCGCGAAGTTTAAAAAAAAATGCAACATATCAATATGTGACAAACTTCACATATTGATATGTTGCATTTTTTTGTCTTTTGTTTTTTATGGTTTATTTATTTATAAAACGTTACAATAACATATTTACAACAGTAAAACTTAAATCTAACACTGCTGCTTGTCGGCGATGTGGATGGTCAACTCGGTGGAATTGCTACCCGTGCAACCGTGGGAAACCAGGTAGAGACAGCCGGGTTGGATGGAGCGCAGATCCTCGTTCTGGAGGAGATGGACGAACCGTTTCGGCAGGTAGACTTGGAACTTGGGCTCATCCCCCGGAGTGAATGGTGCCTCGCTAAGACTGCAGCAGATGGCCTCTCCAACTGTAGTCTCCATCTTCTTCATGGCGTGGATAATGTAGTGCTTCTCGTCTTTAAGTTCGGAACACTTCTTGACGGGTAGTATGGTAGATTTGGAGTGAGCATTGAACTGCTCAACCAAAGTTTGCAGGAACTGGTGAGATGCCATGGTCAAGTTATAGATCGTCTTCTTCGTCTTCTTGCTGGGAGATGTTGTCGTCTCGGAATCTCGAGTAATACTCATGCCAGGTCCCGGTCTGCTCCTCACTTATATAACCCCCGTTACCCCCACCACTCCCCATTTCCCCACTTTGAAGGTAAGATGCGAGTTTATAGGCGTTTTTTAAAGCGCAATGTCTATCTTTTTCATGTTCTGGACTTTTAGTACAAATACAAACATTTTCCATCGTATACTTGTAGTTTTTATCCAAATCCACATCATTAACCGGAACATGAGTAAATCCTTCGATCCATCTTTTCTTTTCCAGCCCCTTTGTGTAAATATTGGTAAACTTGTCTGAAAAGTGATGCATAATGTGATACAAGTCCGTGTAACTTGTAAAACCATCATACCAATCGATATGATGGAAGTGTTTTGAAATCCATCTGTTGGTAGTAGCGGCTTTACTGGTTAAAGATGAATAAGAACATGGTGGTTTAAATAAAAACGAATAAGGAACACTTGTATTGATGTCGAAAAACACAAGTTCTTTTATGATAAATCTATCATCATTACCCCGAAACGCTTGGAACTCAATTATACCAGGTTTGGACTTTACTTGTTCTTCTTCCTTGTCCATTGCGAAGATCACTCGTCTGCTCATGACGAAGTCCAAAGGTCAACTGATTTCCACACCACGGTAGGTACGACTTTTATACCCGGCCGTACAGTTGTTGGCGCGTTGGTGTATATTTAACGTGGGCACCGTCCCCGGTAGGCCTAACCCCACAAAGTGTTTGATATTGTTTTAAAAATTAACCATTGCTGTGTAGTTAATTGTCATTTAGGTTTCCATCTTTACATTTTCCTTGTTTTCATTTTCATCACTAACACTTGATTCTTCTCCTCCTTCTTCTTCCTCTTTTTCATGTTTTACTGATTTCTTATGTAGTTGAGCGTACTTTTCCAATTGTCTCCACATTTGTACTTCATGAGGAACCCTATTGAATATAGAAGTATCTACAGGTCCGTACAATATAGGTGCGTCCGGTTGTTTGTCCAAAGTGTCTTCCAGATAATCTTTAATAATTGAACTTGAAAACACCAGTTGTCTCAAGTATCTCGTTATTGGTTCAGTTGCACAAGTTAGAATAAAAAACTCTTCTCGATTAAGTTGAATCTTGTTATCATGTCTTGTTGTGTCTCTAAACCGCAACTGATGATCACCACGATGTTTAACAATATCGATTTCCACATTTGAATCCAAAAGGCCTACTCTTGTCTTTCTTCCAAACATGTTACTACTTAAATAGCATTCTAGCAGATGCAAGTGTTTCATAAACGATTCCCAAGCAGTGTCCGTAAACAAAATCATTTTGGGTCCATGAGTTAAAATTACAGTAGGGGAATAATCTGTAGATTTCATAACACCTATTAAAACACTTTTGTCCAAACTGGAAGAGATTGGGTAAAATATTCGCAAGAATACCTCACTTAATATGTTAGGAGAAATATTATCTTCAATATCCCTTTTCCTCTTGTGTGCATTCTTTCTTCTTTTACCTTTTTCCTCAACATTATTACTGGCGTGGAGTTGTCCGCAAGCGTTGTGTTCATCTCCCTCCGGTTGACCTTGAAGATCTAAAAAGTCGGATATCTCCTTCTCAATATCTACTACATTTTCTTGTGTACCACTAGGAGAAGCCATATTGAATAAGATGCTACCCATACAACAACAGGCAACAAACTGATAAGGAGCGAGCTGAACGCTCTGCTTTTATACTCGCGGAATGCATTGGAATGTAGGAAAACCGGTCTTTTACAATACATTTTTAACAATTCCAGTTAAAGGTGTGTATGTTACGATTTTATCATGTAGAATTAAACAGTATGCAGTTGTATTAGCCGATATAGGCGCGTTGAATTCCATTTCTATTTTTATATCTACACTTGATGATTTTACCGATTCATTTTGTTTAGAACAATCGATTACAACTATAGGGTAACCATCTAAGTATTTTTCTGGTGATAGTAAAGGTGCATTCGTTTTACCATAATATGAACTTTGGAATCTTGCATACATATCGTACAATATGCTGTACTTTTTATTAGCGAATGACACATTTAAATTATCGTATGGAAAAAATTGTGAATTTAAATAAACTTTAATATTTTTCAAGTTGCAATGATCAAATTGGCCTGCATGTTTGGTGATGGTGTCTCTTCTGCCTGTTTGTAAACCAAATATAATATACCTGGCTCGTTCCACATAATTAGATGTTTTAACTGTCCAAGTGTGTCGATCCGTAGTTGGCAAGCTGGGATGTTCATGAAATTCCCAACTTCTAAAAGGAATTACAATATCACGATCAGCCTTTAACTTTCTTAATAGTAGCATTCTATGCTCGTCAGCTAATTTTACATGTGGAACTCTCCATACAATTTTGTCTAATGTTAATTTCCATTCTAAAGTTGCATCTGTTGTACCGTCTGGAGCTTTAATAATATCTTTATCGTTTGAAGATCTCAACAAAACTAATTCTTGTTTAACGTTTAATATTATTTTCCTATAATCTTCAGCAAAACCAAGCAACAAACGTAACGGAATATGAAAATCAAAATTTCCATTTGTATCTGGAGTGATTGTGTCTTTTGCAGGTAAAACCCATCCTGCAGGTTGTATTAAATTGGTTTCATTAGGTGATATAGATGTTAATCCCTTTAAAGTTGTTGCAATACCTACTTTTTTAGTAGAATCAACTGTTACACCTGATATTTCATATCTAATTTCATCAAACAGGAAAGCCATGGGATTATTTATAAATGGAACTGTTGTACCAGTAGTAGTACCGTCCTTTTTAGTAACTTTTCCTTCAATATACAAGTAACTTTCACATGGTAGCGTGTAAATGTCTTGATTTTGTATGGGAATACGAATTTCATCGTTATTGTTTAATTTTGATGAAGTGTAAGGGTTGTGGGTGTGATATTCTTTTTCCCATAGGGTTTCGTCGAATGTTGGACCCTGAGCTATATCCAGTATATCCATTATCGGTTACTTTTAATCCAATTCTCTCTAAGAAACGAATGTTCTCGCGTGTTAACTCCTCCACAGCTGAAGAGCTACTAATGCGGATTCCCGTAGGTTGTTCGCTTTTAAATGTTAAACCCATGATTTTGTATTAAAGTGTTGATTTTAAATGTAATCTAACCGTAATAGGCTCTTCTCGGAAATCTATCAAGTTACCGTCTTGATCCAATACGTTCAACACGATGTCTGAAATGAAAGTGGTGTTCAAAGGTAGATATACCAGGTTTTGCGGCTTTTCAACAATTTTAAATCCAGGTGGTACACTGGGGTAAAAAGTATGTATTATATGAGTATTTGCTCCATCTCTGTAAGCTCCTTGTATAATGTTACAAGTTATGTCTATACTATTGACTTTTAATATTGTTACAGTTTGTTTACCGGAATGTGTTTTATTTGGTTCTAAAATTGCTCCATCTTTGGGAAATCCTAATAAATCACCAATTGAGTTTGGCTTAGTGAAATCTATATAATATTTTGAAGTAAGCTCAGCTTTCATTGTATTATTATTACCTTTTAGCGATATATTGTCTTTTCCCATTTTATTTTGCAAAAATTCATTAATATGATCAATTTCATATGAACCTGTGGGTAAACTGCACTCTTCTAAGTCTGTTAACTTACCACTGGCATCTTTTCCTTTATAATAATGCAATAAGTTATTTTTACCTTCCGTAACATTGGGAATAGAGTTGTAAGTTGTAAAATCCAACAGTGCTGCCTCCCAAAATCTTCCTTTTTGCAAGCGTAACGCTGGAAAAAGGATACTTCGTAAAGTGGACGATTTTCCTGTTAATGATACCGTATAGGAAGACATCTCAATAGTGACTGATACTTTTAGCTAGGAATTCCAAACATAAATGGCCGCATATTGAAGTATTATCAGGTTGTTCTCTTTTATAGTTGTAATATATGTTTTTAGCAGATTTAAAGTAATGTTCAAGTTCTTTAGGTGGTGGCAAATTTCCAAAACTATCAAAATAATATACATTACTATTTAGTTTCTTATAACACACCCAATGGGTGCCGGACCCTTCAGCATTATCCAAATTTACGATTCCAGTCTCATTTTTCCATATTTTCTTTGGTAAACTGTCTTTCATAAATACTCCGCGGAAAAATGGTATTTTTAAACAGGAAATATATTTAAATAATTCAACATTAGTCAACGCTTTATGTGGTATAACCAATTGATTTCTTTTATTTAATATGCACGATACGGTCTTAGGTATAGACCAGCCCCGTTTTTTACCATTGACCATATTGTCGGTTTTTTATTATTTTTCCTCGGAGAACGTCTTTTTAGTCTAATATTACCACCATGTTTTCTCTTGGTTGATCCTTTTTTATTCTTACCCCTCCTTTTTCCACCTCCTACCGCTGTTTTAGCCTTCATACCTGCTGTTACCGCTAAAGCTGCTGCTTTTTCCGCAATACTAGCGTCACTAGACTTTACTCGTTGCCAAGCTATATTCGCTAGCTTTTTATCAGCGATTGACCTATTTTTTGAATCGGTAAACGTGGAATATGCGATATCGTGTTCTTTACAAGCCTGATCTAACTTATTTATGCCTGGATCACCTCTTTCCAGTCGTTTTTTTAATTTAGTTCCTGGTCCGCAATACTGATAACCTCCCGGTATGTGAAATTCGTATGGTAAAGCGTCTATTGCTCTGTTTACGATAGATCCTACTGGAATACGATTTAAAGCTTTACTTAACAGAGAAACCGCTGTGGACGTGATACCGCCTCCTTTCCGTATAGTGTCTCGATATGGACTGGTGTAATGAAACGCCATGATTGTCTTTTATATTTGAAAAGCGTAACCCATGTGTTACCTCTATGACAGGTTGCACATAAATGATGTAATATATGGTGTTATTTAGTTAAATATCAAAAGTACCCCAATCTGATGATCTAAACTTTTGTGTGTTATGATTAAAAAAATATTTATAAAGAATTTCTTGTTTAATCCATGTATTTCTCATTTTTTCGTCAATAGGTTTATGTTGTCCTGCTACAATATAATTATGCATATCAAATAATAAATTACCTATTACTTTAACAAGAAAATTAACAGTTACAGCGTTATCGGCATAATCAGGGTCTGCAACATTTGTTAATCGTTTGTTATCACAATTCCACCATTTTTTTCCAGTTGGCTCTAATTGTATTATCTGTTCATAAGTAACAGCATCACCAGGCTTTTCACCAATACCTAAATTTGTCAATAACTTTCCTTTACCATCCCAAACATAATTGTTTTCTTCAAGTAAAGTAAACTTTTTATTTCCTTGTACAAATACATCTCCTTGACGTGTTACTACTTGGTTTTGTTTCACAAAACCGGAGGTTTCTTGTTTTAAAGTTTCCTTCATTTGACCCACCGTTGCACCATCTGATGGTGCAAAACCATCTTTTACATTCGCTAAACAATTACCAAGACAGTCAATAACTCCTACATCACGTGTAATACAATGATCTTTGATGTATTTTAAATTTACAGCATCATTTTCATTTTTTGGATAACCTATATCGTTAATAACAAATTTATAAAAAGAAAACCCATCTTTTGTCTTTTCAGGTATTATAGAATGTAAATAGCGTCTATTTATGCTGTCTTTTTCATCTACAGGGTCTGCTACGTTGGATATACGCCGATTTTCAGCATTATACGTTTTTCCATTAAATTTTAACGTATTCTTTAATTCCGATGATAAATAACCTCTGTTTATTGCATCAGCGTTTTGATTTGGCTTACCAACGTTGGAAATTCTATGATTACCCGCGTTATATGTGTTTTTATCTAATTTCAGTGTTGGTACTATCTCTTTTTTTAATACTTTTAAATTTATTGCATCATTTTCATCTGTGGGATCATTAATGTTTTTTAACCGTTTATTACTAATATCATAATCTCCATCAGGTGTTTGTGGTAATCCAACACCTCTTTTTAAAGTATTAAAGTAATATAATCCATCCGATGAATACCGTCCGAACTTGTCAACACTCATGGTGCAACTGAATAACATTCTAGAGTGTAACCCATTTTTATAATATTAGTCCCGATTTCTAACCCATATCAGTTTTTATACAAATTCTTAGTCTTCATCAGTTACATTTGCATCATTCCCGGGACATTTAAAATATTTTAAATCTGCACTAATTAATGATCTGTCTGCTTCATTTCTAAATACATGATTTTTATGAATAAATTCCTCACCAGACAATTTTCTAAATCCGCTAAATGAATTTGGATCTGCAATTAATATATTTTGATAATCATTTACATCCATTAATTTAAATCTTTTGGTATTATAAATAAACTCTTGATTTGCACTATCATATTGTAATGTTTGTCCTACAGTTGCAGCATCCTTTGGATCTGTTCCTTGTGCCAAATTACCTATTTTCTTATTTTTCGCATTGAAAGTACTACCTTTTGGTTTGTCTAATATTAAAGATTGTTTTACTACAACACAATCGTAATCATCGATACCTGGAAATATGTCAATTATTCTTCTATTTGTACCCAACCAACTTCTATGATAATTGTTTGGATTAGTATGTAAAACTTGTGATAAAATCGGAACATCATGAGCATCTGTAGCTAAATGCGCATTTGATAATTTCATGTCTTTGCAATCCCAAACATTATTTTTTTGTTCAAGTAAAATAAACTTTTCATTTCCTTGTACAAACACATCACCCGACCGTGATACTACTTGATCCTGTTTTACAAATCCAGATGTTTCTTGCTTTAAAGTTTCCTTCATTTGACCCACTGTTGCACCATCTGATGGTGCCGAACCATCTTTAACATTCGCTAAACAATTACCTAGACAATCAATAACTCCTACATCACGTGTAATACAATGATCTTTTATATATTTTAAATTTACAGCATCATTTTCATTTTTCGGATAACCTATATCGTTAATAACAAATTTATAAAAAGAAAAACCATCTTTTGTCTTTTCAGGTATTAATGAATGTAAATAGCGTCTATTTACGCTGTCTTTTGCATCTTTAGGGTCATCTACGTTGGATATACGTTTATTTTCAGCAGTATACGTTTTTCCATTGAATTTTAACGTATTTTTTAATTCTGATGATAAATAACCTTTGTTTATTGCATCAGCGTTTTGATTTGGCTTACCAACATTGACAATTCTATGATTACCTGCGTCATATGTGTTTTTCTGTAGTCTTAATGTTGGTGATATCTTTTCTTTTAATACTTTTAAATTTATTGCATCGTTTTCATCTGTGGGATCTTTTATGTTTTTTAACCTTTTATTAGTTATATCATAATCCCCATCAGGTGTTTGTGGTAAACCAGCTCCTCTTTTTAAATTATTTGCGTAATATAACCCATCCGAGGAGTAACGTCCGAACTTGTCGACACTCATGGTGCAACTGAATAGTAATCTAGTGAGTAACGCATTTTTTATGAGATTACCCCACGGTTTCGGAGTTCATCCACTAAAGCCACCCATTCGTTTTCCAATCCAGTATGACCCGCTTCTTTAGCTTCATGTATTAGTTTCATTCTATCCACCAATTTATTGATATTATTGTAATAAATCACATTTGTGTTATATAGTTTCTTCATTAAACCTGTACCTGTAACAGATTTGTTTCTTTTTCTTGGTTCTGGAGCACTTATATCCAAAGTGGATGACACAAACCTTCGTTTTACAGGTTTTCTTGGCATTATCGGCATTGGTTGTCTTCTCGTTGTTGGTATTAACTTGGATACAAATACTCTATATTTTAAAGACCTAGATCTAAAAACTGGTTGGTCAGCTAAATATTTTCTCCTGTATGCATTGGTGTGTTCCAAAATCTGTTTATATGCTTCCATGTCTTCTTCTTTAACTAACAATTCTAAAGGCTTTTTTTCAAATAATAATTCAAATAATCCTCTTGTGCCCTTATATCTTTGATTACCAACAATAATATTATCATTTTCATCAATGTTTACCGGGCTATTACCAACCATTAAACCTTCTTCTGTTAATCTTACTCCATAACTATGGTAGTTTTTATTAGGATTTATTCCAGCTAACATTTTTATCATGTATTTCCTTCCTAAAGGTCCTTTGTTATGAATGTTTTCACCCAACAAGCTTATGTTTGACGGACCTTCCCTTGCTTCTTCTTCTTTTTCCTCTTCACTAGCAGTTGATACATCTTCATGTCCTCTTTTAGCTTTTACTTCATATAATTCTCTTATACCACTATAGTCTGGTGATTCTAGCTCTCTTTCAGTTTCTCCGCCGGTAAAACCACTATATGTAGAGGATTCCAGGTCTTCATCACTAAAATCTTCTGATTTTACATTTTCTCTTTCAAACTTTGTAATAGGTGCAATTGCATCTCCTTCCAAAACGGGTTTAGCAAATTTTTTGTTTAATTGTTTCAAGGGTTCAGTAATAGGTTTAAAAGTAGATTCAAGAAATTTCTCCCTTTCGCTAATACCTAATTTTAATGCTCTGTTTTTATCTCGAATAGAATCACTAAGTGATTTTATTTCCTTTATTAACTTTTCTTGGTTAACCATGTTTGTAGCAAGACGTGTTGTACAACAATGAATGTTTTACATCATGATCAGTGTATTAGTATAAATTTATCAAATCCTATCCTGTATCGGTTGTTCCTTCATAATTGTTAAAAACCCATATTTTTCAGCCCAAGCCTTTCCACACAACTCTTTAAATCGTTCAAATGGCATATCCGCACTTACATGGTCATAATATATGTGTTTTAGGTTGGTTTCATCCTGTTTAAATACAATTAACATGTTTGCATTGTCTCTAATGAGCTGTTTCGGTATTTTGCTGTAAGTTTGACCAATATAAATGCTATCTATGTTGTTATGTCGACCCATGGCGAAGTAATTTCTTATTGTATTTTGATTTTCACAAGATACGTCGTCAAATATGAATACTGAGAATGGTTTAGCCTCTTGCGGTTGCATGACACTCTCGCTCGCGTTGAATTTAAAATATTTAACTTCAGGCACATTATTGAGTATTTGTTCCAATAACTGATATTTTGGTTGTTGTAGTGACTTTGAAAATACATATAAATTATTAAAACGTAAGCCTTTAGGGTTTGTAATCAAATTGAATACTACATTTGTTTTTCCACAATTGGAAGGACCGGTAACCAGACAACGCACCGTGTTTGGTAACAAAACACCGTGTTTCCCAGTATTGAATTGAGAACCATCCACTGTGAGTTCATCTATATTATTAATAGTAAAATTGTCTTTTTGCGGTATTATCTCCATCCTTTGTAATGGTTCAACCCAAAATGATGCTCTATCATTATATTAGATCCTTTTTAGGTATCCAAGAATCTTCCGTTTTATTAAATCCTAACCATCGTACTTTAACCTTATCTTTTTTGCGTTGCAACACCTTTTCTACTAGATATACATCACCTACTGTTGATTTTAACATTTCATGTCCATAAAAACCTCCTTCAAGCAATTGTCCTTTATTATCTTTTAAAATGTAAGTTTCTGGTACTGTAGGTTGCACCTTAAATACGGTAAATACCTCATTTGTCCAGTTTGGAAGATATCTTTTACTGAATACACCTTTGTATTTGCTTATTCGCACTTTATCACCAACATTAAACCTTTTAGGCTTTAGTTTTTCAACTCTTGGTTTAGTATTCAGTTTTATACGTTTTAATACAAGTTTTTCATTTTTATTAGTCACCTGGCTTGGTTTCATACCGATAGTTCTATGAAACTTGTTATTGTAATCGCTTATAAGTTTTGGTAACATATCAATCCATACGTGCGATCCTCTGTTAGAAAACATCTTATACATCGCACCTTTTAAAGTTCTGTTGAATCTTTCAATTATTGATGCTTTTACCTCTGAATTGGTTGAGTAATGGTTAATGTTGTGTTTTTTCATTAAATTTGCAAATTCCTTATTAAAATATTCTTTTCCATCATCAGTTTGTAAATGTTTTATAGTATGTTTGTCTCTTTGTATAGCTGTTTCCATTGCTTTTGTAACACTTTTGCCACTTTTATCTTTTAGTGGTAAAGCATCTGCCATTTTTGAAAAACAATTAATAATAGTCAATATGTATTTAAATCCTCTATTTTGTTTACTATAAGGAATCATTTCGATTAAATCCGCTTGATATAAATCATTTATTCCTTTTATCACTGTATTTCTTCGTGGAAACTTTCTTCTTGCAGGTTTATGAAGTTCGTTGACAATTTCTTGCTTCAAGTTCTTCATATTGCAGGTTTGAATGTTTCATGTATCACATGTATAATCACAATGAATGTTGTCTTAAATATTCACATCATTTATATAGGTCAAGGTCATCCAAACTTGTGTAAAAAAATGGGGAACACGGCGTTTGACTTGCCGTGTTCCCCATTTTTTTACGGAAGGAGAAAGGAATAAGGTCGAAGTTGTAGAAGGACGAAGAATAGGTTACTAGTCGATAGGGTTTAGAGAGTAGTGGCCAAAAGGAAGAGTGTGAATTTTATCCGGCATAATATGCCTTTTATCATCTCGAGCTGATAGTGCTCTTTTAACTTCAGTGACACTGTAGACCTCATGTTTAAAGCTTCTGATAGTGTTGAACGTTGCAGACATTGTAGAATCTTCAAACAAGCAGGTCTTGTAATGGTCAAACGTCACATGTTTCTTCAAGTACGATGTTTTAACTCCTTTTGCTTTCTTGACTGTCGGTGTGTTGTTCTCGTTGTACATTTTAAATGAATACAATTTTGCCATCAGTGCCACTATTTCTTCTAAAGGCATTCCATTTGCTTCATCTTTAAATTTTCCGATTACTTTTTTATTCTTTTCATTGTAATTTGGATGGTTCTTCGGATAGTCAGAGAAGTCAAAATCGTCTTTGTATGGGAAACTCCTTAGGTCTTCATACATGTCCAAAGTCTTTATCCAGTAGATAAACGCGTCCGTATCCATGTATGCGACTCCAATGTTTTCCCTTCCGTAGTGTTTAACCATTTTGTTATAATGGAAATCATACATCAGGGTTTTACTTATGTCCAAAATCGACATACCTATGTATAACGGACGGTCCATGACTATTGTTGTTTTCTTCATACTGACAGCGACTAGATTTTCGTTTATAATCATGGATGTTCCGAAATTTGGTTTTTGCACTAATTTTTCCAATTTCCTAGGATCACTCACTAATTTTACATTTTTGTGTTTTCTTTTGTTCTCCAAGGTCTTCCCAAAGATGGCGTTGTTCATTAATTTATAGAAGTCCTTTTCAAATGCCGTTGTCGCTGCAGCTCTTCTTGTAGTGTTGGAATCAATATATGGTTTCAACCAACAAGACTGGGTGAATTCAATTGCTCTATGAATTCTCACTACACATAGACCCAATTCAAGAGCTTGTTGAACTACCCAGTAGTGAGCCACATACCGATCTTTATTCTCCAACGTCATCATCAATTTTGGCCATCTTCCTGTCGGTGAAACTTCAGTCTTGGCTAGGAGAGGCAAGTCGTAGTGATGGTCATGAAGGTGCTCCGGATATTCGAAATCACAGTCCAAAATATAGCCTTTTGGACCATTCTTTGGAATCTGTGAGATGTCACCGATGGTGGCCGGGTCGATCCATTTGAAGTCAGCGTAGGGAAGCGGATTTGACATTGCCCAACCATAAAGGTTGTTTGCGTCAAAGTAGCCAAGGTAGACCGATGGTTGTCTCTCGTCGAAGCCTGGGATGTACTTGTTGTTAGCTTTGACATGACGTGTTACAGCTTGTGTCAAACCGCCCCGTACACCAGATTCTATCATGAGCACCATATCAATATCTGTTAGAAGTTCCAATCGACAGTTGGTTGACTTTAGCATAGCTTGCCATGCTAATCCTGGAGATGTGTACGAGTGTAGAGGGTCCAGCCCATAGGCGGAGAAGCAGGTGTTTCGAAATTCTTCCATCACATCGCACAGCAGAGTTACGTCCAATTTTATGTAAAAGTCGGAATATTCCCCTAAGGTTTGAATGTTTAGTTGGTTCCAAACATTACAAGCATGATTGTAGTCTTCAACGGTGATTGCACTTTCATTTAACTTGCTATTGAAGGCTTCAATCGGTGGCAGACTGGTTTCTTCAAATTTTTCTGCAGAAGTTATGTAATCATAGGGGAACACTCCTTTACGCATTACTAAGTCCAATTTATCTTCATGTACAATTTTGCTGGTTTCTTTTAGATCTTCTCTTCTTAGGTTCTCAGACAATTTGGCTAAACTAGTTGACATAAATCTATAAGAGTCTACGAAGCGAAGTTTAATTTTACCTACTGTTTTTGAGAAACTGATGTACTTCTCCAATGTTTCAGCTAATACTTCGATTCTTCCATCATCCCGTCCTAACTCTGGGATAATGAAGTGGGAGTCATAGCCGCTAAGATTGTGTATCACGACAGGGATAAAGTTTGGCAGTTTGTAATTTATATTGCATGAATTACAAGCAGCTCCTCTGTATAACCCTGTCAGGTGATCGTGATCTCTTACTTTTTTACTTTTTGATTTTCTTCACTGAAGCTCTTCTTGCATAAATAACATCTTGTTGCCAAATTGTATTCTTCTTGTTGATTTTGATTCAAAGGTTCCATAGGTAAAACATTACCGTATAAGCGTTGCACCTTTTCAGCAATGTCATACAACTGGTCTACGAAATGCTTAGCGGCTTCTTCCCCACGGTAGAGTATCGGAGTGGATGTTAAACCATAGTCTTGCAACTGTTCTTCAGGCAAAGTTGATTTCACCAATAAGCAAAAACTGTTAGGTTGATGCAATTGATATTTGGTTCTTCTAGTCACCTCACCATCCGGAAGCTCCTGTGGTACTAACGTGGATTCGAAATCTGCGTAGACAGCTACTGGAATCCGATATTGGTGAACTGTTTTGTTGAATTTGATGAACGCTCGAGATGGCGGCCGCAGACTAATCTTCACTTCATAGTTGTCATTACAAAGTCTTTGGTGTTCCTTCAACCAGTCCGATCCTCCATGTTTTAAATCTTTATTTGTAAAACAAAAGCATCTCTTACACACTGTCACTCTAATCTTCTTTTTGGTTAATTGTCGTGCAACCAAAGCTTCAAAATCTTTTATCCACACATAATGTGAAATTTCACCTTTAGTTATCAATAATAAATCAGTATGGTTTCTTTGCTTCACTTTTCCAACTCGTAGTGGATACACATTGTTCGAATCATCTAAGCCGAACACGTTAACAGAAACACCTGGATTTTGTTTCTCAAATTTTGCAATTTGATTAAGACTCACAGGATACGACATTCCTCGGAAGTTGTAGCGGTGTTCGTTTTCATAATATTCCCTACCAACTCTACAAGGATTATGTTTTACATACTTAGTTAGCATCGCATACTTAAAACATTCATTATCCCCGTTTGTAACATTTCTGCAAGAGTTGGTGTCTTTAATTTTCTTTGGTAGAGGGATAAAGCTGCTACCCCTCATACCATATCCATGCTTGTGAACCCTCACATCCATACCTTCGATCGATGATAGCGTCCAGCCAGATCCTCTTCCTTCATGTTCTTGGAGTTTCATTAGCAGTTCATTCAAACATTCTTCTAGAATTTCATTGATATCAGATGTGGTTGTAAGGGTTCGGTTTTTAGCAATGAATGCTCTTGGTGAGTTTTCACCATCGGTATTAGTAAACATAGCCTCCAACACCAATCCAAATTTAATAAAGTTCAATCTTGCCAATTCTTCCATCAATGTTTTTACAACTAAATTTTTAGCTTGGGTTATAAAGTTTTCCAATTCCAATTGCACATTATTAATTTTGAAATGAGTTACAACTGGTCCTGGCAAGGCTGTGGTGCGCAGTTGTCTTATATCTTCCACTTCTTCTGTATCCTCTTCTTCCATATCCTCTTCTTGGGTACGCAGTTGTTTTACATCTTCCACTTTTTTTTCTTCCATTTCCTTTTCAATAAATCCTCCAGCTGTAGATGGTCCAGCTCCGGCAAATTGAATAACACTTGGTCTTCTTCTTTGCATTAACTGTAAATAGCTAGCCCAGTCCTCCTGCTTCTGGGGTTTTTCCAAAAACCGATCAATCGCATCCAAGTCTTCTTCACTTACTACAATCTCTTCTTTTCTGTCCTCTTCACGATGCAATTCTCGGTGTAACTGTAGATAGCTATCGCAGTCGTCCATCTGCTTCTGGTAGTTTTCCAATAACCGATCAAACGCATCCAAGTCTTCTTCACTTACAACAATCTCTTCTTTTCTGTTCTCTTCATGATGCAATTCTCGGTGTAAAACAAAGATATCTTCATCTTGGAAAAACTCACCACAAATATCGCAAAGAGCCATTTTTTTTACAGTTTGGCTTTGAGTGTGCACTCGGTGAATGTCCACGCAATAATGAGCAGCGCGCTCAACCGGGTCCCTTTATACCCGAGGTTGAAGGGTGGGGGAAGGTGACGTCATATACATCCAGTTTATCAATCATGTAGTAGATTTGGCTTTTAAACACCCATTTTCAATTTATTCTTCAACAGGTTTGATAAACCAATGATCTTTGGTCTAAATCCACTACTTTGTACAAATTTTTTTTTGTTTGGGCACTTCTCGTCCGGAGCAAAAAACTTTTTGGTCAAGGTCAAAATTTTTTCTCAAAAAAAGTTTGGGGGGGGGGGGGTCCGCACTTTTTGTCGGGGGGGGGGGGGGTCAATTTAAAACAATAAGCCTCACTTAAGGCGTTTATGTTAACATCGCTGAAGCCTCCAAAAAAGACACACTTATAGACGAGTCAAACCTTGTGTTACTTGACTTGTACATTTTTTTAAAAGAGCTTAATATATTTACCTTGTTAATAAGACCTGACTGTTAAAGAATTTTGAAGACTTTTATATATTTAGGTCAAGGTCACGGAAAAACTTTAAAAAATTAAGCCCCACACCCCGATGGGGGTGTGGGGCACTTGGGTTGTCATCGCTGTAGCCTCCAAAGAGACCCAACTATGACAACAAGGCAACATCCAATGTCGTGTTCCCTTCGCCACGCAAGACTTGTAAACATTTACTGCATTGTCTTTTCAATAGCTAACAAAACATTTACTTAATTTTGAGAGAGGTTGAGGACAGCCCTAGTGGCTTACGCCCTCGGTCCGAGTGCAGAGGCCACCGCAAATTGGCCACAGCTGTGGTCTGCATGTCAGCATACAAACGGACCGAGTCCCAAACCCAGCCGCAATATTGCATGCCTGAGAGGACCCATGCTAAAATTGGTTTAAAATTGTTTTACACGGGGGTCTACTCCCGTACCCTACCTTTACTATTTAACTTTATCAATGCAGTAATTTTTATAAATCTTTGTGGGTCAAGGCCACACGGACATTAAAAAAATTTCGGCCCCCGTACATCCATGGCGAACCACGAATGTTCGGGGGCCTTGGGGACTAAAAACACAAATAGCTAACAAAGATTCATTTACATAATTTTGAGTTTCCAGAAGGGAAACAAGAGGTTGAGGACAGCCCTAGTGGCTTACGCCCTCGGTCCGAGTGCAGAGGCCACCGCAAATTGGCCACAGCTGTGGTCTGCATGTCAGCATACAAACGGACCGAGTCCCAAACCCAGCCGCAATATTGCATGCCTGAGAGGACTCATGCTAACGTTGGTATAAAATGCTTTTACACGGGGGCCTACTCCCGTTCCCTGACTTTACAATTTACTTTGAGCATTGAAAAAGCTCAAGGGGGGATTGCTAAAACAAGCGTATACACTTTAGAAACATATACCACACTTACAACACACAATTGAGCTCAACGTAGTCAATGCTGGAACAAGCACATACACATTAAACACATATAACAAACAAGACACAAAGGATAAAAGACACAGGAGACATAGGGTACAAGTAAAACACTCTCATATAAAACAATTCCCAATACCCAAACGCAAGCGCAATATCTTACAACTAATACAAGTCTTAAAGTTAGAGTAGACTTCGCTAAACACTGAAGGCGCCATTCAATGTTTAGTGATGCCTATGGCGGTCCGTCCCGGTCGTTCACGTTCAACACGCGGGAGCGGACTGCGAGCCGGCTCTGGCTGGACCCCCTTATATCCCCGCCGGGGCTGCCACGCCCAGGATATCAGGGGTGGGGGAGGGGGTGGGGGTGGGGGTGGGGGTGGGGGTGGGGGAGGGGGTGGGGGTGGGGGTGGGGGGGGGGGGTTCGCATTTTTTGTCGGGGGGGGGGGGGTTCGCACTTTTTGTCGGGGGGGGGGGGTTCGCACTTTTTGTCGGGGGGGGGGGGTGGGGGGGGGTGGGGGTGGGGGTGGGGGTGGGGGTGGGGGTGGGGGGGGGGGGTTCGCACTTTTTGTCGGGGGGGGGGGTGGGGGTGGGGGTGGGGGGGGGGGGTTCGCACTTTTTGTCGGGGGGGGGGAGGGGGTGGGGGTGGGGGTGGGGGTGGGGGTGGGGGTGGGGGTGGGGGTGGGGGTAAGGGGGGGTGGGGGTGGGGGTGGGGGTGGGGGTGGGGGTGGGGGTGGGGGGGGGGGTCAGGTAAGTTAAGTGGGTCAAGGTCACCCACAACACTTGTACTCTAAGTGTTGGCTATACCCCCACCACAACTGGGTCCCTAGACTGCACAACACCGCTTCGCCAGTATGTCTCCGGCTTCCATGCGGTGCGTCTCGCTGTTCTCTAGCTCTCTATATGTAAGTAATTTTACAAGTTCTGAATGTAGGTCACTACACTTTGACTCTGGGACGATATCGACTTGTAGTGTTTCAGTGTTTTGACTCAAGGTCATCACACTTTAACTCTAGCACATCGGTTATCATACCAGAGGTGCTCAATAACCTAACTTGTAATGTTTAGGGTGGCGTTTGCACGCCACGTGGTATCGCCATGAGTGTCCAGTCCAAGTTTTAAGTTAAATTAATTTTACTGTAATCTTTTCCATTTCTGCTTCGTTTTGCCAAAGTATAAGGTGTCGCTTAATAAAGTGGTATTTCTCTAAAGTTATAGGAGATTGCAAGGATACAATTAGTTTATTTAGGAGACTCTTCATCTTGGAGTTTAACACAATTTCCACTTTGACTTTGCTTCCTCGGCTCTCACAGCCTAAGCTGTACAGAAATGTTTCTTCTAGTGCCAACTCGGGCCAAGAGAACAGTGTGTTGACTGTAGGACAGCTCATGGTGAAGTAATGCGAAACTCCAGCGTACCACCTCACCTTCCCCCGCCACTGTGACCTTCCCCCACTCCTGCTGTTTCCCCCACCTCTTTTCCCTTGACTCATGCGCTACAAGCAGTCTCTCAGTATTGTGCGGACTTTTGTGAGGGGAAGCCATGTCGCGGGACGCTTTAGGTAAGAAACTTAGCCGTGTTAAGACTTTATTAGTTGCTCACTGTCCACCACTGAAAGTTAAGAGAGTTTCAACTTTGGCTAAGTGGCGCAAACTGTTGCGCGGACACCCTAAGTTTTATACAAAACAGACTAATGTCAGTTTTACTGATGAGGATTTGTTTAAAATATTGGATGAAATGACTTTTCCTTGCAAAATTCAGTTAGTTACTCCCATTCCTGACAGTTTAGAGTCTTAGTCTCTCAAGCCAATATACCTAGCATACACAGAGCCTGACAGTCAGTCACTCGGTGGCTGTCGTGGGGTGCGCATCGGTGTCGGCGCTCCGTTGTTAAGTTTTTAAGGTCACAGTAATATGAAATTGGGGGTGTTGTGCTAGTTCAAGGTCACCTGAGGGATTACCGATTGCCCATTTAGGCAGAGTCATGTCAGAAACTCGGGTTTAACTTGGCACTTTTGCCGTTTCTCGTCGAAAATTCGCTCCAAGTGGTCAAGGTCACGGGGACTCTGACTGAAACTCGGAGCGTAGTGCGAGAAACGGCAAAAGTGCCAAAAAATTTTAAGTTTCGGCGTGACCTTGACCTCAGTGGCGTCGGTGACGTCATTTTGATGACGTAAGGGGTGATGACGTCATCAGCACGTCATTTCTGTGACGTCATGGGTGTGACGTCATCGAAATGACGTCATTAGTGATGACGTCATCGATTGCGTCATCGATGACGTCATCGATGACGTCATCGGTGAGGTCATTGACCTCGATGACGTCATCCCTCAGGTGACCTTGAAGTGAGCCAGCAGCCCCCTTTTTCCACTACTGACATCTACAGTTGATTCCAAGGGAAAAGCACCAAGTACGTCACATCTATATGTCAGTTGCTATTAGCTGAATCCTGAACTACGTAACTGATTTGTTATTATTGTTGAAGTCCCCTAACTTATTATATTATAGATTTGACGAACGAAAGATATAAAAAATTAAAAGAATGCTACTTTTAAACAATGGTTTTGAAACAGCTGTAAGCAGTGAAAAGGTATATATTTTTCGTAAATTTAAAACCTGATTACTACGATACTATCATTGACTATGAGTCATTGATACTATGTAGAATTGACACAGCTGTAAACAAGAGTAGACTATATTTACTTTTCATCACAATACATCGATATCACCTGTTTTCGACCCTCACTTATAGCAACGAAACACCTGTTTTGCAAAACACAAACAAACTTTTCCGGAATAGGGTGGTAATGGAAACGGTAGCAGAGAAATCTTGAATATAAGAAGGTATTTAACAACAACATCAACAAATAACAAATCAGTGACGTAGTCAGTAGTTCAGCTGATAGCAACTGTTAAATATGTATGACGTAGATGGAAAAATAGTGCTTTTCCTTTGGAATCAGCTGTAGTCACCTACCGTTAGAGTATTAGTTTTGGTGGCCTTAGCTGATGTGAAGTGGTTGCCTAGCAACCAGAAACTCAAGCAGTACATATCTCGCTAGGTTAGTTGAGGTTATGTTTTGTTTTGTTTGTTATGAGCGAAAAAGTAATTTTTTCACTTGTTTAGAATTTATTGAATTGTGTAGTGTGATGAAAAATATCGTTCGTAACTCGGGCCGAAAGCGTTTTGCTAACCCTCGATCGTTTCAAGTTCTCGACTTCGTCTCGAACTTGAAACACGATCTCGGGGCCGGCAAAACGCCACTTTCGGCCCTCGTGACGAAATATACTATTAGGTGCCTGTCACTCCCACCTTAAATTTAGTTTTTTATTCATTTTTACTGACTTTAGTAGTGGGGAATGGGGGCTTTTGGGCCAGTTCAAGGTCACCCGAGCGATGACGTCATCGATGACGTCATCGAGGTCAATGACCCCATCGATGACGTCATCGATTGCATCATCGATGACGTCATCACCAATGACGTCACTTCCTTGACGTCACACCCATGACGTCACAGAAATGACGTGCTGATGACGTCATCACCCCTTACGTCACCAAGATGACGTCATCGATGTCACAAAGGTCAAGGTCACGCTGAAACCTAAATTTTTTTGGCACTTTTGCTGTTTCTCGCACTACGCTCCGAGTTTCAGTCACAGTTACCATGACCTTGACAACTTGGAGCGAATTTGCGATGAGAAACAGCAAAAGTGCCGAGGAAATTTGAAGTTTTCAACGTTACTCTGCCTAAACCGTCATGTGACACCGCTCGGGTGACCTCGAACTGGCCCAGAAGCCCCCATTCGACCATTACTGCAACCGCGATGCGCACCCTACGACAGACACCGAGCGACTGACTGTCCGGCCCCGCGCACTCTAGGTATATGGGAAGTGGTGGGGGAAATTGTGATGACCTTGGGAAACTTGAAAATGTCAAGCCGGGTAGCACCGTTTCGGTGCTACCTTAAAGTTACATGCTAAAGTGTGATGACCTTGAGTAAAAACATAGAAATACTACAAGTTGATACCGCCCCAGAGTTAAAGTGTGGTGACATTGAGTCAAAACACTGAAATACTATAAGTTGAAATCATCCCAGAGTTAAAGTGTGGTGACCTTGAGTCAAAACACAGAAATACTACTACAAGTCGATCCCGCCCCCAGAGTTAAAGTGTGACGATCTTGAGTTAAAACACTGAAATGCTATAAGTCGAAATCATCCCAGAATTAAAGTGTGATGACCTTGAGTCAAAACACAGAAATAGTACAAGTCGATATCATCCCAGAGTTAAAGTGTACTGACCTAGATTCAAAACACAGAAATACTACAAGTTGATGTCGTTCCAGAGTAGAAGTGTGGCGACCTTGAACTACCCCAAATTGTCAGGAATTGGAGTAGCAACAGCGATGTGCACCCTTCGACGGACACCAAGCGACTGACTGTCTGGCTCTGCGCACTCTAGGTATATGGAAAGTGGTGGGGGAAATCTCAAGGTCATCCAAATTGGGTTTTAGAAAATAAGAAACTCTAAACTTCATGCTCCTCTTCTTCCCTTTCCACCTCATTTGTAGGATATATGGTTGACAACGGTAAATGTGACAAATACTCCGGTGATTGTTGACCTCCACTGTGATCTGATTCTTGATCGTCTTGCTGCATTATAACTTCAGACCAATCATAATCTAAAGTGACCTTGAGCTTTATTCCCGGGTTGTCGAGGAGAATAGACTTCATCCAATCGCAGATGGTTTCTAAATAATGCACGTCGTCGATTGTCAATTTCCAACTTGTAGTGGGTACATCTTCGGTGGAAGACATGTCATCGCAAGCAGGTGTGTCCGCCATGGTTGTTGGAGGAGGAATGATGCTTGTTGCAGCGAGCAATGCTGGTATAACAGAGTGGTGGGGGAAATTTCAAGGTCACCCAAATGGAGTTTTAAAAAAGGAAACTTTTCTATTTACTTATAACATAACCACTTAAACTAAAAGGATTGGGATCAACAGTACGTTTAATCATCATATTCGGTATATTCTTCATGTTTCTCAGTTTTCACCTCCGCCCAAATAGTACCTCCACTCTTTAGCTCCTTTTCGGCTTCTTCTAGTTGCTGGGTAATCGCCATCTGACATTGAAGTTCAAAATCATCACGCGGCACAGATCCGCAAATATCCATCTGAGCCAACCACAGCTGCCTAAGGTTCTTTTCCTTTTCCTCGACAGCTTCGACGGCTGCATGTAATTCCTTTTCTGTAATAGAGGAGTCCCACAATTGTTGATCATCGGTTTTGTTGACAACCTCATTTTTGGACTCCTTGTACAAATCGTTCAGCTCCTGCTGAGTCTTAATGGTTACCTCCTCGTAACTAGCACAACTTACATTGAGAGACATCTTGATGTTGTACTGTTGACCGTCGGAGTTGAAATGAAGCTGAGGCACAGCGCTTGGGGGTACTATGAAAAAGTGGTGGGGGTGTTTGCATTGAAGCATGTTTGACCTTTAGCTTGGTGGTAGGGGTAACTGTGAAATGCAAAGGTCAAAGGTCAAGGTCACCCGCGAAGTTTAAAAAAAAAATGCAACATATCAATATGTGACAAACCTCACATATTGATATGTTGCATTTTTTGTCTTTTGTATTTTTTTTTTGTCTTTTATGGTTTATTTATAAAACATTACAATAACATATGTACAACAGTAAAACTTAAATCTAACACTGCTGCTTGTCGACGATGTGGATGGTCAACTCGGTGGAATTGCTACCCGTGCAACCGTGGGAAACCAGGTAGAGACAGCCAGGTTGGATGGAGCGCAGATCCTCGTTCTGGAGGAGATGGACGAATCGTTTTGGCAGGTAGACTTGGAACTTGGGCTCATCCCCCGGAGTGAATGGTGCCTCGCTAAGACTGCAGCAGATGGCCTCTCCAACTGTAGTCTCCATCTTCTTCATGGCGTGGATAATGTAGTGCTTCTCATCTTTAAGTTCGGAACACTTCTTGACGGGTAGTATGGTAGATTTGGAGTGAGCATTGAACTGCTCAACCAAAGTTTGCAGGAACTGGTGAGATGCCATGGTCGAGATATAGATCGTCTTCTTCGTCTTCTTGCTGGGAGATGTTGTCGTCTCGGAATCTCGAGTAATACTCATGCCAGGTCCCGGTCTGCTCCTCACCTATATAACCCCCGTTACCCCCACCACTCCCCATTTCCCCACTTTGAAGGTAAGATGCGAGTTTATAAGCGTTTTTTAAAGCGCAATGTCTATCTTTTTCATGTTCTGGACTTTTAGTACAAATACAAACATTTTCCATCGTATACTTGTAATTTTTATCCAATTCCACATCATTAACCGGAACATGAGTAAATCCTTCGATCCATCTTTTCTTTTCCAGCCCCTTTGTGTAAATATTGGTAAACTTGTCTGAAAAGTGATGCATAATGTGATACAAGTCCGTGTAACTTGTAAAACCATCATACCAATCGATATGATGGAAGTGTTTTGAAATCCACCTGTTGGTAGTAGCGGCTTTGCTAGTTAATGATGAATAAGAACATGGTGGTTTGAACAAAAATGTATATGGAACACCTGTATTGATGTCGAAAAACACAAGTTCTTTTATGATAAATCTATCGTCATTACCCCGAAACGCTTGGAACTCAATTATACCAGGTTTGGACTTTACTTGTTCTTCTTCCTTGTCCATTGCGAAGGCCACTCGTCTGCTCATGTCGAAGTCCAAAGATCAACTGATTTCCACACCACGGTAGGTACGACTTTTATACCAGGCCGTACAGTTGTTGACGCGTTGGTGTATATTTAACGTGGGCACCGTCCCCGGTAGGCCTAACCCCACAAAGCGTTTGATATTGTTTTAAAAACCAACCATTGTCATCTAAGTTTCCATCTTTACATTCTCCTTGTTTTCATTTTCATCACTAACACTTGATTCTTCTCCTCCTTCTTCCTCTTCTTCCTGTTTTACTGATTTCTTATGTAGTTGAGCGTATTTTTCCAATTGTCTCCACATTTGTACTTCATGAGGAACTCTATTAAATATAGAAGTATCCACAGGTCCGTACAGTATAGGTGCGTCCGGTTGTTTGTCCAAAGTGTCTTCCAAATAATCTTTAATAATAGAACTTGAAAACACTAGTTGTCTCAAGTATCTTGTTATTGGTTCAGTTGCACAGGTTAGAATAAAAAACTCTTCTCGATTAAGTTGAATCTTTCTATCATGTATTGTTGTGTCTCTAAACCGCAACTGATGGTCACCACGATTCTTTATAATATCAATTTCCACATTTGAATCCAAAAGTCCTACTCTTGTCTTTCTTCCATACATGTTACTAGTTAAATAGCATTCTAGCAGATGCAAGTGCTTCATAAAAGATTCCCAAGCACTATCGGTGAACAAAATCATTTTGGGTCCATGAGTTAAAATTACAGTAGGTGAATAATCCGTCGATTTCATAACACCGATTAAAACACTTTTGTCCAAACTGGATGAGATTGGATAAAATATTCGCAAGAATACCTCACTCAATATGTTAGGAGAAATATTATCTTCAATATCCCTTTTCTTCTTCTGTGCATTCTTTCTTCTTTTACCTTTTTCCTCAACATCATTACTGGCGTGGAGTTGTCCGCAAGCGTTGTGTTCATCTCCCTCCGGTTGACCTTGAAGATCTAAAAAGTCGGATATCTCCTTCTCAATATCGACTACATTTTCTTGTGTACCACTAGGAGAAGCCATATTGAATAAGATGCTACCCATACAAGAACAGGCAACAAACTGATGAGGAGCGACCTGAACGCTCTGCTTTTATACTCGCGGAATGCATTGGAATGTAACAAAACCGGTTTTTTACAATACATTTTTAACAATTCCAGTTAAAGGTGTGTATGTTACGATTTTATCATGTAGAATTAAACAGTATGCAGTTGTATTAGCTGGTATAGCTGCGTTGAATTCCATTTCTATTTTTATATCCACACTTGATGATTTTACCGATTCATTCTGTTTAGAACAATCGATTACAACTATCGGGTAACCATCTAAGTACTTTTCTGGTGATAGTAAAGGTGCATTTGTTTTACCGTAATATGAACTTTGGAATCTTGCATACATATCGTACAATATGCTGTACTTTTTATTAGCGAATGACACATTTAAATTATCGTATGGAAAAATTTGTGAATTTAAATAAACTTTAATATTTTTCAAGTTGCAATGATCAAATTGGCCTGCATGTTTGGTGATGGTGTCTCTTCTGCCTGTTTGTAAACCAAATATAATATACCTGGCTCGTTCCACATAATTAGATGTTTTAACTGTCCAAGTGTGTCGATCCGTATTTGGCAAGCTGGGATGTTCATGAAATTCCCAACTTCTAAAAGGAATTACAATATCACGATCAGCCTTTAACTTTCTTAATAGTAGCATTCTATGCTCGTCAGCTAATTTAACATGTGGAACTCTCCATACAATTTTGTCTAATGTTAATTTCCATTCTAAAGTTGCATCTGTTGTACCGTCTGGAGCTTTAATAATATCTTTATCGTTTGAAGATCTCAACAAAACTAATTCTTGTTTAACGTTTAATATTATTTTCCTATAATCTTCAGCAAAACCAAGCAACAAACGTAACGGAATATGAAAATCAAAATTTCCATTTGTATCTGGAGTGATTGTGTCTTTTGCAGGTAAAACCCATCCTGCAGGTTGTATTAAATTGGTTTCATTAGGTGATATAGATGTTAATCCCTTTAAAGTTGTTGCAATACCTACTTTTTTAGTAGAATCAACTGTTACACCTGATATTTCATATCTAATTTCATCAAACAGGAAAGCCATGGGATTATTTATAAATGGAACTGTTGTACCAGTAGTAGTACCGTCCTTTTTAGTAACTTTTCCTTCAATAAACAAGTAACTTTCACATGGTAGTGTGTAAATGTCTTGATTTTGTATGGGAATACGAATTTCATCGTTATTGTTTAATTTTGATGAAGTGTAAGGGTTGTGGGTGTGATATTCTTTTTCCCATAGGGTTTCGTCGAATGTTGGACCCTGAGCTATATCCAGTATATCCATTATCGGTTACTTTTAATCCAATTCTCTCTAAGAAACGAATGTTCTCGCGTGTTAACTCCTCCACAGCTGAAGAGCTACTAATGCGGATTCCCGTAGGTTGTTCGCTTTTAAATGTTAAACCCATGATGTTATATTAAAGTGTTGATTTTAAATGTAATCTAACCGTAATAGGCTCTTCTCGGAAATCTATCAAGTTACCGTCTTGATCCAATACGTTCAACACGATGTCTGAAATGAAAGTGGTGTTCAAAGGTAGATATACCAGGTTTTGCGGCTTTTCAACAATTTTAAATCCAGGTGGTACACTGGGGTAAAAAGTATGTATTATATGAGTATTTGCTCCATCTCTGTAAGCTCCTTGTATAATATTACAAGTTATGTCTATACTATTGACTTTTAATATTGTTACAGTTTGTTTACCGGAATGTGTTTTATTTGGTTCTAAAATTGCTCCATCTTTGGGAAATCCTAATAAATCACCAATTGAGTCTGACTTACTGAAATCTATATAATATTTTGAAGTAAGCTCAGCTTTCATTGTATTGTTATTACCTTTTAGCGTTATATTGTCTTTTCCCATTTTATTTTGCAAAAATTCATTAATATGATCAATTTCATAAGAACCTGTGGGTAGAGTGCAAACTTCTAAGTCTGTAAACTTCCCACTGGCATCTTTTCCTTTATAATAATGCAATAAGTTATTTTTACCTTCCGTAACATTGGGAATAGAGTTGTAAGTTGTAAAATCCAACAGTGCTGCCTCCCAAAATCTTCCTTTTTGCAAGCGTAACGCTGGAAAAAGGATACTTCGTAAAGTGGACGATTTTCCTGTTAATGATACCGTATAGGAAGACATCTCAATAGTGACTGATACTTTTAGCTAGGAATTCCAAACATAAATGGCCGCATATTGAAGTATTATCAGGTTGTTCTCTTTTATAGTTGTAATATATGTTTTTAGCAGATTTAAAGTAATGTTCAAGTTCTTTAGGTGGTGGCAAATTTCCAAAACTATCAAAATAATATACATTACTATTTAGTTTCTTATAACACACCCAATGGGTGCCGGGCCCTTCAGTATTATCCAAATTTACGATTCCAGTCTCATTTTTCCATATTTTCTTTGGTAAACTGTCTTTCATAAATACTCCGCGGAAAAATGGTATTTTTAAACAGGAAATATATTTAAATAATTCAACATTAGTCAACGCTTTATGTGGTATAACCAATTGATTTCTTTTATTTAATATGCACGATACGGTCTTAGGTATAGACCAGCCCCGTTTTTTACCATTGACCATATTGTCGGTTTTTTATTATTTTTCCTCAGAGAACGTCTTTTTAGTCTAATATTACCACCATGTTTTCTCTTGCTTGATCCTTTTTTATTCTTACCCCTCCTTTTTCCACCTCCTACCGCTGTTTTAGCCTTCATACCTGCTGTTACCGCTAAAGCTGCTGCTTTTTCCGCAATACTAGCGTCACTAGACTTTACTCGTTGCCAAGCTATATTCGCTAGCTTTTTATCAGCGATTGACCTATTTTTTGAATCGGTAAACGTGGAATATGCGATATCGTGTTCTTTACAAGCCTGATCTAACTTATTTATGCCTGGATCACCTCTTTCCAGTCGTTTTTTCAATTTAGTTCCTGGTCCGCAATACTGATAACCTCCCGGTATATGAAATTCGTATGGTAAAGCGTCTATTGCTCTGTTTACGATAGATCCTACTGGAATACGATTTAAAGCTTTACTTAACAGAGAAACCGCTGTGGACGTGATACCGCCTCCTTTCCGTATAGTGTCTCGATATGGACTGGTGTAATGAAACGCCATGATTGTCTTTTATATTCGAAAAGCGTAACCCATGTGTTACCTCTATGACAGGTTGCACATAAATGATGTAATATATGGTGTTATTTAATTAAATATCAAAAGTACCCCAATCTGATGATCTAAACTTTTGTGTATTATGATTAAAAAAATATTTATAAAGAATTTCTTGTTTAATCCATGTATTTCTCATTTTTTCGTCAATAGGTTTATGTTGTCCTGCTACAATATAATTATGCATATCAAATAATAAACTACCTATTACTTTAACAAGAAAATTAACAGTTACAGCGTTATCGGCATAATCAGGGTCTGCAACATTTGTTAATCGTTTGTTATCACAATTCCACCATTTTTTTCCAGTTGGCTCTAATTGTATTATCTGTTCATAAGTAACAGCATCACCAGGCTTTTCACCAATACCTAAATTTGTCAATAACTTTCCTTTACCATCCCAAACATAATTGTTTTCTTCAAGTAAAGTAAACTTTTTATTTCCTTGTACAAATACATCTCCTTGACGTGTTACTACTTGGTTTTGTTTCACAAAACCGGAGGTTTCTTGTTTTAAAGTTTCCTTCATTTGACCCACCGTTGCACCATCTGATGGTGCAAAACCATCTTTTACATTCGCTAAACAATTACCAAGACAGTCAATAACTCCTACATCACGTGTAATACAATGATCTTTGATGTATTTTAAATTTACAGCATCATTTTCATTTTTTGGATAACCTATATCGTTAATAACAAATTTATAAAAAGAAAACCCATCTTTTGTCTTTTCAGGTATTATAGAATGTAAATAGCGTCTATTTATGCCGTCTTTTTCATCTACAGGGTCTGCTACGTTAGATATACGTCGATTTTCAGCATTATACGTTTTTCCATCGAATTTTAACGTATTTTTCAATTCCGATGATAAATAACCTCTGTTTATTGCATCAGCGTTTTGATTTGGCTTACCGACGTTGGAAATTCTATGATTACCCGCGTTATATGTGTTTTTGTCTAGTTTCAGTGTTGGTAATATCTCTTTTTTTAATACTTTTAAATTTATTGCATCATTTTCATCTGTGGGATCATTAATGTTTTTTAACCGTTTATTACTAATATCATAATCTCCATCAGGTGTTTGTGGTAATCCAACACCTCTTTTTAAAGTATTAAAGTAATATAATCCATCTGATGAATACCGTCCGAACTTGTCAACACTCATGGTGCAACTGAATAACATTCTAGAGTGTAACCCATTTTTATAATTTTAGTCCCGATTTCTAACCCATATCAGTTTTTATACAAATTCTTAGTCTTCATCAGTTACATTTGCATCATTCCCGGGACATTTAAAATATTTTAAATCTGCACTAATTAATGATCTGTCTGCTTCATTTCTAAATACATGATTTTTATGAATAAATTCCTCACCAGACAATTTTCTAAATCCGCTAAATGAATTTGGATCTGCAATTAATATATTTTGATAATCATTTACATCCATTAATTTAAATCTTTTGGTATTATAAATAAACTCTTGATTTGCACTATCATATTGTAATGTTTGTCCTACAGTTGCAGCATCCTTTGGATCTGTTCCTTGTGCCAAATTACCTATTTTCTTATTTTTCGCATTGAAAGTACTACCTTTTGGTTTGTCTAATATTAAAGATTGTTTTACTACAACACAATCGTAATCATCGATACCTGGAAATATGTCAATTATTCTTCTATTTGTACCCAACCAACTTCTATGATAATTGTTTGGATTAGTATGTAAAACTTGTGATAAAATCGGAACATCATGAGCATCTGTAGCTAATTGCGCATTTGATAATTTCATGTCTTTGCAATCCCAAACATTATTTTTTTGTTCAAGTAAAATAAACTTTTCATTTCCTTGTACAAACACATCACCCGACCGTAATACTACTTGATCCTGTTTTACAAATCCAGATGTTTCTTGCTTTAAAGTTTCCTTCATTTGACCCACTGTTGCACCATCTGATGGTGCCGAACCATCTTTAACATTCGCTAAACAATTACCTAGACAATCAATAACTCCTACATCACGTGTAATACAATGATCTTTTATATATTTTAAATTTACAGCATCATTTTCATTTTTCGGATAACCTATATCGTTAATAACAAATTTATAAAAAGAAAAACCATCTTTTGTCTTTTCAGGTATTAATGAATGTAAATAGCGTCTATTTACGCTGTCTTTTGCATCTTTAGGGTCATCTACGTTGGATATACGTTTATTTTCAGCAGTATACGTTTTTCCATTGAATTTTAACGTATTTTTTAATTCTGATGATAAATAACCTTTGTTTATTGCATCAGCGTTTTGATTTGGCTTACCAACATTGACAATTCTATGATTACCTGCGTCATATGTGTTTTTCTGTAGTCTTAATGTTGGTGATATCTTTTCTTTTAATACTTTTAAATTTATTGCATCGTTTTCATCTGTGGGATCTTTTATGTTTTTTAACCTTTTATTAGTTATATCATAATCTCCATCAGGTGTTTGTGGTAAACCAGCACTTCTTTTTAAACTATTGGCATAATATAACCCATCCGAGGAGTAACGTCCGAACTTGTCGACACTCATGGTGCAACTGAATAGTATTCTAGGGAGTAACGCATTTTTATGAGATTACTTGTTATAACTTGTTATTGTAATCGCTTATAAGTTTTGGTAACATATCAATCCATACGTGCGATCCTCTGTTAGAAAACATCTTATACATCGCACCTTTTAAAGTTCTGTTGAATCTTTCAATTATTGATGCTTTTACCTCTGAATTGGTTGAGTAATGGTTAATGTTGTGTTTTTTCATTAAATTTGCAAATTCCTTATTAAAATATTCTTTTCCATCATCAGTTTGTAAATGTTTTATAGTATGTTTGTCTCTTTGTATAGCTGTTTCCATTGCTTTTGTAACACTTTTGCCACTTTTATCTTTTAGTGGTAAAGCATCTGCCATTTTTGAAAAACAATTAATAATAGTCAATATGTATTTAAATCCTCTATTTTGTTTACTATAAGGAATCATTTCGATTAAATCCGCTTGATATAAATCATTTATTCCTTTTATCACTGTATTTCTTCGTGGAAACTTTCTTCTTGCAGGTTTATGAAGCTCGTTGACAATTTCTTGCTTCGAGTTCTTCATATTGCAGGTTTGAATGTTTCATGTATCACATGTATAATCACAATGAATGTTGTCTTAAATATTCACATTATTTATATAGGTCAAGGTCATCCAAACTTGTGTAAAAAAATGGGGAACACGGCGTTGGACTTGCCGTGTTCCCCATTTTTTTACGGAAGGAGAAAGGAATAAGGTCGAAGTTGTAGAAGGACGAAGAATAGGTTACTAGTTGATAGGGTTTAGAGAGTAGTGGCCGAAAGGAAGAGTATGAATCTTATCCGGCATAATATGCCTTTTATCATCTTGAGCTGATAGTGCTCTTTTAACTTCAGTGACACTGTAGACCTCATGTTTAAAGCTTCTGATAGTGTTGAACGTTGCAGACATTGTAGAATCTTCAAACAAGCAGGTCTTGTAATGGTCAAATGTCACACGTTTCTTCAAGTACGATGTTTTGACTCCTTTAGCTTTCTTCACTGTCGGTATGTCGTTTTCCATATACATCTTGAAGGAATATAATTTGGACATCAGCGCAACTATTTCCTCCAAAGGTATTCCATTTGCTTCATCTTTAAATTTTCCAATTACTTTTTTATTCTTTTCATTGTAATTCGGATGGTTCTTCGGATAGTCAGAGAAGTCAAAGTCGTCTTTGTATGGGAAACTCCTTAGATCTTCATACATGTCCAAAGTCTTTATCCAGTAGATAAACGCGTCGGTATCCATGTATGCAACTCCAATGTTGTCTCTTCCATAGTGTTTAACCATTTTGTTGTAATGGAAATCATACATCAGAGTTTTACTTATATCCAAAATCGACATTCCAATGTATAACGGACGATCCATCACTATTGTTGTTTTATTCATACTGACAGCAACTAGATTTTCGTTTATAATCATGGATGTTCCGAAATTTGGTTTTTGCACTAATTTTTCCAATTTCCTAGGATCACTTACTAATTTTACAATTTTGTGTTTTCTCTTGTTCTCCAAGGTCTTCCCAAAGATGGCGTTGTTCATTAATTTGTAGAAGTCCTTTTCAAATGCTGTTGTCGCTGCAGCTCTTCTTGTAGTGTTGGAATCGATATATGGTTTCAACCAACAAGACTGGGTGAATTCAATTGCTCTGTGAATTTTCACTATACGTAGGCCCAATTCAAGTGCTTGTTGAACTACCCAGTAGTGTGCCACATATCGACTCTTATTCTCCAAGGTCATCATCAGCTTGGGCCATCTTCCTGTCGGTGAAACTTCAGTCTTGGCTAGGAGAGGCAGGTCGTAATGATGGTCGTGAAGGTGTTCTGGATATTCAAAATCACAGTCCAAAATATAGCCTGTTTGGCCATCTTTTGGAATCCGTGATATGTCACCAATGGTGGTCGGGTCAATCCACTTGAAGTCTGCGTAGGGAAGTGGATTTGACATCGCCCAACCATAGAGGTTGTTCGCATCAAAATATCCAAGGTAGAGTGATGGTTGTTGCTCGTCGAAGTTGGGGATATACTTGTTGTTGGCCTTAACATGTCTTGTCACAGCTTGAGTCAAACCACCTCGTACACCTGATTCGATCATGAGGACCATATCGATGTCTGTGAGAAGCTCCAATCGGCAGTTAGTTGACTTGAGCATAGCTTGCCATGCTAATCCAGGGGATGTATACGAGTGTAAAGGATCCAATCCGTATGCTGAGAAAAAGGTGTTCCGAAATTCTTCCATCACATCGCACAGCAGAGTTACATCCAATTTTATATAAAAATCAGAATATTCCCCTAAAGTTTGAATGTTTAGTTGGTTCCAAACATTACACGCATGATTGTAGTCTTCAACGGAGATTTCACTTTCATTTAATTTGCTATTGAAGGCTTCAATCGGTGGTAGACTGGTTTCTTCAAACTTTTCTGTGGAAGTTATATAATCATAGGGGAAAACTCCTTTTCGTAATACTAAGTCCAATTTATCTTCAGGTACAATTTTGCTGGTTTCTTTTAGATCTTCTCTTCTTAGGTTCTCAGACAATTTGCTCAAACTAGATGACATAAATCTATAAGAGTCTACGAAGCGAAGTTTAATTTTACCAACTGTTTTTGAAAAACTGATGTACTTCTCCAATGTTTCAGCTAATACTTCGATTTTTCCATCATCTCGTCCTAACTCTGGGATAATGAAGTGGGAGTCATAGCCGCTAAGATTGTGTAACACGACAGGAATAAATTGAGGCAGTTTGTAATTTATATTGCATGAATTACAAGCAGGTCCTCTGTATAACCCTGTGAGGTGATCATGATCTCTTACTTTTTGATTTTCTTCACTAAAGCTCTTCTTGCATAGATAACATCTTGTTGCCGAAATGTATTCTTCTTGTTGATTTTGGTTTAAAGGTTTCATGGGTAAAACATTACCGTATAAGCGTTCCGCCTTTTCAGCAATGTTATACAACTGGTCTACAAAATACTTAGCAGCTCCTTCCCCACGGTAGAGTATCGGAGTGGATGTTAAGCCGTAGTCTTGCAATTGTTCTTCAGGTAAAGTAGATTTCACCAATAAGCAAAAACTGTTAGGTTGATGCAATTGATATTTGGTTCTTCTAGTTACTTCACCATCCGAAAGTTCCTGCGGCACTAACGTGGATTCAAAGTCAGCGTAGATAACTAGTGGAATCCGGTATTGGTGAACTGTTTTATTGAACTGGACAAATGCTCTAGATGGTGGTGGCAGACTAATCTTCACTTCATAGTTGTCATTACAAAGCCGCTGGTGTTCCGACAACCACTCCGATCCTCCACGTCTTAAGTCTTTATTTGTGAAACAAAAGCATCTCTTACACACTGTTACTCTAATTTTCTTTTTAGTCACTTGTCGTCCAACCAAAGTTTCAAAGTTCTTGATGTAAACATAATGTGATATTTCACCTTTGGTCAATAGCAGCAAATCTGTATGATTTTGACGTTCAGTCTTTGTAACTCGTAACGGGTATACGTTATTTGATTCGTCTAAACCAAACACATTAACTGAAACTCCTGGGTTTTTTCTTTCAAATTTAGCAACATCATTAAGACTAACAGGATACGACATACCTTGGAAGTTATAGCGGTGTTGAACAGCTTCGTATGCTATGCTAGGTCTACAGGAATGGTCTTCCACATATTTTGCTAACATTGCATACCGGAAACATTCATTATCCTCATTTTTCACATTGATACATGATCTTGTATCTCGGATCACCTTTGGTAGAGGGATAAAGCTGCTTCCTCTCATACCATATCCATGCTTGTGAACCCTCACATCCATACCTTCAATTGATGATAGCGTCCAGCCGGATCCTCTTCCTTCATGTTCTTGAAGTTTCACTAGCAGTTCAACCAAACATTCTTCTAAAATTTCGTTGATATCAGATGTGGTTGTAAGGGTTCGGTTTTTAGCAATGAATGCTCTCGGTGAATTTTCACCATCGGTATTAGTAAACATAGCCTCTAACACCAATCCAAATTTAATAAAGTTCAATCTTGCCAATTCTTCCGTCAATGTTTTTACAACTAGTTTTTTAGCTTGAGTTATAAAATTTTCCAATTCTAATTGCACATTATTAATTTTGAAATGAATTACAACTGGTCCTGGCAAGGCTGTAGTGCGCAGTTGTCTTATATCTTCCATATCCTCTTCTTGGGTACGCAGTTGTCTTACATCTTCCACTTCTTCCGTATCTTCTTCTTCCATTTTCTCTTCTTGAATAAATCCTCCAGCTGTAGATGGTCCAGCTCCGGCAAATTGAATAACACTTGGTCTTCTTCTTTGCATTAACTGTAAATAGCTAGCCCAGTCCTTCTGCTTATGGGGTTTTTCCAAAAACCGATCAATCGCATCCAAGTCTTCTTCACTTACTACAATCTCTTCTTTTCTGTCCTCTTCACGATGCAATTCTCGGTGTAACTGTAGATAGCTATCACAGTCGTCCATCTGCTTCTGGCAGTTTTCCAATAACCGATCAAACGCATCCAAGTCTTCTTCACTTACAACAATCTCTTCTTTTCTGTTCTCTTCATGATGCAATTCTCGGTGTAAAACAAAGATATCTTCATCTTGGAAAAACTCACCACAAATATCGCAAAGAGCCATTTTTTTTACAGTTTGGCTTTGAGTGTGCACTCGGTGAATGTCCACGCAATAATGAGCAGCGCGCTCAACCGGGTCCCTTTATACCCGAGGTTGAAGGGTGGGGGAAGGTGACGTCATATACATCCAGTTTATCAATCATGTAGCAGATTTGGCTTTTAAACACCCATTTTCAATTTATTCTTCAACAGGTTTGATAAACCAATAATCTTTGGTCTAAATCCACTACTTTGTACAAATTTTTTGTTTGGGCACTTCTCGTCCGGAGCAAAAAACTTTTTGGTCAAGGTCAAAATTTTTTCTCAAAAAAAAGTTCCGGGGGAAGGGGGGGGGGTTGTTACTGTATTTAGGTCAAGGTCACGAAAAAACTTTAAAAAAATTAAGCCCCACCTGGGGCACTTGGGTTGTCATCGCTGTAGCCTCCGAAGAGACCCAACTATGACAACAGGCAACATCCAATGTCGTCTAACCTTCACCACGCAAGACTTAAGCATTTACTGCATTGCTAACAAATAACTTTTCCAATAGCTAACAAAAGGTCATTTACATAATTTTGAAAGAGGTTGAGGACAGCCCTAGTGGCTTATGTCCCCGGTCCGAGTGCAGAGGCCATCGGCTCATTACCCCCGTATAAGCGTACAAACGGACCAACTCCAATTTCTCAGCCGCATTGAAGCATGCATGAGTGGAGCCTAACAATTAATTATAAAAAGTGGTTTTACACGGGGGCCTACTCCCGTTCCCTATCTTTAATATTTAATATTTAAGTTCAGCAATGCAGTAAATTTATATAAGTTCTTACTAGGTCAAGGCCATACGAACATTAAAAAATTTCGGCCCCCGTACATCCATGGCGAACCACGAATGTTCGGGGGCCTTGGGGACAAAAAAACACAAATAGCTAACAAAGTTTCATTTACATAATTTTGAGTTTCCGGAAGGGAAACTAACTGAGGACACCCTAGTGGCTTACGTCCTCGGTCCGAGTGCAGAGGCCATCGGCTCATTACCCCCCATATAGGCGTACAAACGGACCAACTCCTATTTCTCAGCCGCATTGAAGCATGCATGAGAGTTCTCAGCCGCATTGAAGCATGCATGAGAGGAGCCTAACAATTATACAAAAGTAACTTTACACGGGGGCCTACTCCCGTTCCCTGTCTTTACGATTTACTTTGAGCATTGCAAAAGCTCAAGGGGGAAATGCTACAACAAGCGTATACACTTTAGAAAAATATAACACACTTACAACACACAATTGAGCTCAACGTAGTCAATGCTGGAACAAGCACATACACATTAAACACATATGACAAACAAGACACAAAGGATAAAAGACACACACACAGGAGACATAGGGTACAAGTAAAACACTCTAATATAGAACAATTCGCAATACCCAAACGCAAGCGCAATATCTTACAACTAATACAAGTCTTAAAGTTAGAGTAGACTTCGCTAAACACTGAAGGCGCCATTCAATGTTTAGTGATGCCTATGGCGGTCCGTCCCGATCGTTCACGTTCAACGCGCGGGAGCGGACTGCGAGCCGGCTCTGGCTGGGCCCCCTTATATCCCCACCGGGGCTGCCACGCCCAGGATATCAGGGGTGGGGGAGGGGGTGGGGGTGGGGGTGGGGGTGGGGGGGGGCTCGCACTTTTTGTCGGGGGGGGGGGGGCTCGCACTTTTTGTCGGGGGGGGGGAGGGGGCTCGCACTTTTTGTCGGGGGGGCTCGCACTTTTTGTCGGGGGGGGGGGGGGGCTCGCACTTTTTGTCGGGGGGGGGGGCTCGCACTTTTTGTCGGGGGGGGGGGAGGGGGCTCGCACTTTTTGTCGGGGGGGGGGCTCGCACTTTTTGTCGGGGGGGGGGGGCTCGCACTTTTTGTCGGGGGGGGGGGGGGGGGTCGAGGTAAGTTAAGTGGGTCAAGGTCACCCACAACACTTGTACTCTAAGTGTTGGCTATACCCCCACCACAACTGGGTCCCTAGGCTGCACAACACCGCTTCGCCAGTATGTCTCCGGCTTCCATGCGGTGCGCCTCGCTGTTCTCTAGCTCTCTATATGTAAGTAATTTTACAAGTTCTGAATGTAGGTCACTACACTTTGACTCTGGGACGATATCGACTTGTAGTATTTCAGTGTTTTGACTCAAGGTCATCACACTTTAACTCTAGCACATCGGTTATCGTACCAGAGGTGCTCAATAACCTAACTTGTAATGTTTAGGGTGGCGTTTGCACGCCACGTGGTATAGCCATGAGTGTCCAGTCCAAGTTTTAAGTTAAATTAATTTTACTGTAATCTTTTCCATTTCTGCTTCGTTTTGCCAAAGTATAAGGTGTCGCTTAATAAAGTGGTATTTCTCTAAAGTTATAGGAGATTGCAAGGATACAATTAGTTTATTTAGGAGACTCTTCATCTTGGAGTTTAACACAATTTCCACTTTAACTTTGCTTCCTCGGCTCTCACAGCCTAAGCTGTACAGAAATGTTTCTTCTAGTGCCAACTCGGGCCAAGAGAACAGTGTGTTGACTGTAGGACAGCTCATGGTGAAGTGATGCGAAACTTCAGCGTACCTCCTCACCTTCCCCCGCCACTGTGACCTTCCCCCACTCCTGCTGTTTCCCCCACCTCTTTTCCCTTGACTCATGCGCTACAAGTAGTCTCACAGTATTGTGCGGACTTTTGTGAGGGGAAGCCATGTCGCGGGACGCTTTAGGTAAGAAACTTAGCCGTGTTAAGACTTTATTAGTTGCTCACTGTCCACCACTGAAAGTTAAGAGAGTTTCAACTTTAGCTAAGTGGCGCAAACTGTTGCGCGGACACCCTAAGTTTTATACAAAACAGACTAATGTCAGTTTTACTGATGAGGATTTGTTTAAAATATTGGATGAAATGACTTTTCCTTGCAAAATTCAGTTAGTTACTCCCATTCCTGACAGTTTAGAGTCTTAGTCTCTCAAGCCGATATACCTAGCATACACAGAGCCTGACAGTCAGTCACTCGGTGGCTGTCGTGGGGTGCGCATCGGTGTCGGCGCTCCGTTGTTAAGTTTTCAAGGTCACAGTAATATGAAATTGGGGGTGTTGTGCTAGTTCAAGGTCACCTGAGGGATTACCGATTGCCCATTTAGGCAGAGTCATGTCAGAAACTCGGGTTTAACTTGGCACTTTTGCCGTTTCTCGTCCAATATTCGCTCCAAATGGTCAAGGTCACGGGGACTCTGACTGAAACTCGGAGCGTAGTGCGAGAAACGGCAAAAGTGCCAAAAAATTTTAAGTTTCTGCGTGACCTTGACCTTAGTGGCGTCGGTGACGTCGTTTTGATGACGTAAGGGGTGATGACGTCATCAGCACGTCATTTCTGTGACGTCATGGGTGTGACGTCATCGAAATGACGTCATTAGTGATGACGTCATCGATTGCGTCATCGATGACGTCATCGATGACGTCATCGGTGAGGTCATTGACCTCGATGACGTCATCCCTCAGGTGACCTTGAACTGGCCCAAAAGCCCCCATTCCCCACTACTGACTTTAGATGTATGTACTACAAAAAGAGTAGAACATTATGTTAAAATTCAATTGCATGTTCACATTTTATTACCACTAAACCTCACCCACCAGCGTTTGAAAAAATTTACGAAGCTAGGCTTGTACAAACTAAATTTCAACGAATTTGAATTTAATTTTAACTGAACTTTTTGTTGAATTTCAACCAGGGGATAATCTAATAAACTATACAGCCCTATGTGTAACTGACTGACTGACTGACTTATATGGGATATCTATAATATATACAGCCCCATGTGTAACTGACTGACTCACTCACTCACTTATATGGGATACGAACTTCTGACGTAACCATTAAAGCTAGAGACTTGAAATTTGGCATACGTCTAGCCTGAACGGTCAATGCTAAGTGTAAAATCTTAAACTTGCAACTTTTTAGTTTTAACCTACTAAAAAAATTCAAAATGGCGGATTTCTGAAATTGTAATTTTAGTTTTTTGGCTCTAGCGGCCAAAAGCTTCGTCCTATCTAAAATCTGAGGACAATACTACGATAGGGAATTTAATTTTCTACAATTTCGGTCCTTTGACTTTTTATCGTATCTCGCACCGTTAAGCCTCCAGAGCGTTTTTAATGAAATGCCGTTTTTGGTTTTCGGGCTCTAGTGACTAAACGGATAGTCGTAAAATTTTTTTAAATTGTTATTTCGATAGATCTATTTAATATCTACAATTTCGCCCATAATATATTTTGCCGTATCTCTACTCGTTTACTCACAAAATACATTTTTCTCTTTTTCCGGATTTTTGAACGTAAGTAGTGGGAAATTGCCGGTTCTAGAACAATAGAGAAATCGTAATTTTAGTCCGGATGAGCTAGAAACTTGGAATTCGGTACACACGTAGTTTGTAAGGTCAATACAAAGGGAAAATCCCAAAACATTGAATTTTCAAATTTTAACCCCTCAAAAAAAATAAAAAGGGATGACATCCGTAAACTGAATATGTAAGGGTTTTCTATATTCGCTATAACTTTTGAACGAGAGGTCCTACCTCGAATCTGAGGCAAAATCGTCGTTTGGGAATTAAACGCTCTACAAGTTATGTCCTGTGACATTTTACACTATCTCATCCCCTTCACCCTTAAAAAGGGGTGTACTTTCAAAATTTATGAATTCCTTTACAAAAATTTCGTTATTTTAATATTTTTTTATTTACTAATATGACACTCAAATGCCTGAAATTTTGTACATATTATAACCTCGACTAGATATAACCATAGCTGCAGTCATTGGTCAATTTTAATAAAAATTAATTCTAAAAAAATTGAAAAAACGGTACATTCTTAACATTTTTCGTGTCAATTGTTTGTAAATTACATTATTCTTGCAAATGTACTTTAAAATTTATGTATTGTTTTGCCAGTATTATATTTTATTTTAGACGCTCTACAAGTTCGGTCCTATACAATTTTGCCGTATCTCACCCCCTTCACCCTTAAAAAGAGGTGTACTTTCAGAATTTATAAAAAATTTCTCAAAAATTGCGCTATTGTGATATTTTTATTTACTATTATGTAATATCTATGCATAAATTTTTATTTATATTATGACATCAACAGGTTCTTTCTATACTAGTAGCTTTTTGCCAATTTCAATCGAATTTTAGTCCACAAAAATTGTAAAAACATAAAATTCTCAACATTTTTTCACTTAAAGTGTTCGTAATTAACTTTAACTTGGTAAATATACTGCTATATTGATATATGTTTTGCCATTACTATATTCTATTATAGACGCTCTACAAGTTTGGTTCGAAGACATTTTGGCGTATCTCACCCCCTTCACCATTAAAAAGGGGCGTAATTTCAAACTTTATACATTCTTCCACAAACAATTCGTCATTTTAATATTTTTTATTTACTATTATGGAGCACAGATGCCCCAAACTTGGTAAATATTATAGACCCAACTAGTTCTTACTATTTTAGCAGCCATTGATCAATTTCATTCAAAGTTAAGACAAAAACAATTGAAAAAACACGAACTGATTGACATTTTTTCATGTAAAGTGTTTGTAAATTACTTTAAACTGAAAAATATACTGCCATATTGATTTATATATTTCGCCAGTAATTTGTTCTATTTTAGACGCTCTACAAGTTAGGTCCTTTGCAATTTGGCAGTATCTCACCCCCTTTACCCTTGAAAAGGAGCGTACTTTCACGATATCGAAATTCTTTCACACCAATTGCTCTATTTTAACATTTTTCGTTTACTGTTATGGCACATAGAAACCACAAATTTAGATTAAAATAAGACCATATCTCTGTCTTACTATAGGTGCAGCCATTTTTCAATTTCAGTATAGTAGTTGTTAAAAAAAACTGTGAAAATATGAAATTATATACATTTCTAATTTATAGTTTTTTGTGATTTTGTTTGATCCGGTAAAAGTACTGCCATACCGATATATTTTTTATCAGGATTATATTATTTTTAAATGTTCTACAAGCTCGGCCCTTTAAAATTATGTAGCATCTCATCCCCTTCACCCTTAAAAGGGGCGTACTTTCTAAATTTCAATTTCAATTTTTACTAAGGGGTATTAAAAATGATTCATAGGAGAAGGTTTTTTTTACTATTGATTGTGAATTTATTGTATTAAACCGTTTTGGTTGCTGTCTTTAATGTCTACATCTTCCGTGGAACTAACCTATTACATACTTGACTTTTAATTATTCTACAAATTTAGGGCAACCATTAAGGGGGCATGGGGGCGGAGCCCCCATCGAGCCGTAGGCGAGTCTATAATATATACAGCCCCATGTGTAACTGACTCACTGACTGACTGACTCACTGATGATCTTAATTTCCTGAAGCGACCGTTTAAGCTAGAGACTTGAAATTTGGCATGGACATTTTTTGAGATGTTACAATTTAGGAAAAATCATAAAACTACAACTTTTTTACTTTTAAACTATAAAAAAGGTAAAAAATATAGATTTGTCGGTAACGTAGTTCAGCCGTATCAGCGTATATCACCGCGTGGTATTGTAGATCACTTTGCAGGTTTAGTTCTCGCTAGTGTTTAAGTGATCTCTTTCAACTACACCCGTGTTTGATTTCAATAAAATAATTTTTACAGATATGATCGTCTTTTATGAACGATTTTGTTTTTGAGAATTTTTAAACAACTAATGAGCAAAACAAACAGTTTTGAATGTTAGGTTCTCGTTTTAGATTATTTATTTAAACTTACACTAGATTATCCTTTCGGCCGAATTTCGCATTACATAAATTTGAAGCTCGAGCTGTAACATACATCGATTACTTTGTACAATACTTAATAGACAGTTAATTATTATCTTTTCGTTTGAATTGTATTCAGTGACTTATATTAGATTTTTTCCACACTTAGTAATATGTTTTTGAGAATGTGCGGGGTTAAATAAGTATTGAACAAAAAGAACGCATTTAAATGTTAGGTTCTCGTTTCATTTTCACCTTATTTTAGATTACTAATTCAAATTCACCCCAGGTTACGTTTTCGGCCGAATTTCGCATTCAACGAATTTACTGTGTAGCTCGTGCCGTGATCTTAACGTAACATACTTCTATTACTTTGTACAATAGACAGTTATTATTATCTTTCTGTTTTATTTAAATTCAGTGTTTTACATTATATTTTAATACACACTTAAAATATGTTTTTGAGAATTTTTAAATGACTATTGAACGAAACAAACAGGTTTTTTATGAATAGTTTAAATTTTGAAGCTTGAGCTGTAACATACATTGATTACTTTGTACAATACTTAATTGACAGTTAATTATTATCTTTTCGTTTGAATTGTATTCAGTGACTTATATTAGATTTTTTCCACACTTAAAAATATGTTTTTGAGAATGCGCGGGGTTAAATAAGTATTGAACAATAAGAACAGATTTAAATGTTAGGTTCTCGTTTCATTTTCACCTTATTTTAGATTACTAATTCAAATTCACCCCAGGTTACGCTTTCGGCCGAATTTCGCATTCAATGAATTTATTGTGTAGCTCGTGCCGTGATCTTAACGTAACATACTTCTATTACTTTGTACAATAGACAGTTATTATTATCTTTCTGTTTTATTTAAATTCAGTGTTTTACATTATATTTTAATACACACTTAAAATATGTTTTTGAGAATTTTTAAATGACTATTGAACAAAACAAACAGGTTTTTATGAATAAATTATTATTTCACAGGTCTAAATTTTATATTCTTATAATTAGTAGTTTGTAATAGTAGGGGTATTTCGCGGATCAACCCCGTTGTATTTATTCTTTCCTATTATTTTGTTTTCATGTTATTTAATTCTTGTTTTTTCGCTCATTGATTTGAATGTTATACGCTATTTCAGTGATTGAAACGTTTTTCTTCTATCTCCTGAAATTTACAAGTTATTATTTGAGTTGGGTGAGGCATGGGATTATGTCAATTTTCCCATAATTGTATCTCTATTTAGTACCAGGTTAACCGAGCCTTGCTCGTTGGTTTTAATTGACTTTTGTTATAGTGTCATGGTAATCAAGCTATTAAATCTACACCAGACTCTTCACAGCTAACAGCTGTTAAAAAACTGCTTAAAATTTATGTTCCTTTATTTTTGTTTACTTTTAGTTGTTATTTCGTTACCAAAATAGCAGCCTATAAGACCAATGTTAAAAATAACGATTTTTAAACTTAAATTTAGACCAACTTCGATTTTTCCTGGGACTGAGGCTGTTTCTAAACTTAATTTTGGGCCAAAACACTCTTAAGTGCAAGTTTAAGCAAAATCTAACAGCTACATTTCGAGATCGTGGAACACACATCCCTTCAGATATAGCTCGTATTATATTATAGGATAGGATACATAAAATTTATAGAAATTTAAAACTTTATATTTAGCTACCGAACAGAGAAATATTTGTTACCATAACTACTACTATTAAATATAATGATAGCAACAACAACAACTATAACTCTTATAATTGAAATTTCTTTTCATCTAACACAACAACAATCGTCTAATCTAAAGTATATATTTTTACCAGCATAACACATAAAATATTTGCATAAATAATTATAAATTCACAGCTCAAAACTTTTAAACGAATTCTAATTACGAAGGGGTATTAAAACCGATTCATGAGTTTTTTAAAAGCTTTGTTTACTATTGATTGTAAATTTTGTGTATTTGACGGTTTTGTTACTGTCTTGACTGTGCAGTTCTTCCGTGGAACTAACGTATTTTAAACTCGACTTTTTATTAATTTACGAATTTAGGGCAACCCATAGGGGGGGGGGGGATCTAGCCTGTTTGGTACTTGAGACTTAGAGCAATTAACAAATTTGAGGCAACCCTCTAAGGGGGCATGGGGGCGGAGCCCCCATCGAGCCGTAGGCGAGTCTAATAAACTATACAGCCCTATGTGTAACTGACTCACTGACTGACTGACTCACTTATATGGGATACGAACTTCTGACGTAACGATTTAACCTAGAGACTTGAAATTTGGCATACGTCTAGCCTGAATGGTCAATGCTAAGTATAAAATCTGAAACTTGGAAAATTTTTATTTTTACCTACTAAAAAAATTCAAAATGGCGGATTTCTGAAAATGTAATTTTAGTATTTTGCCTCTAGCGGCCAAACGCTTCGTCCCATCTAAAATCTGAGAACAATATTACGATAGGGAATTTAATTATCTAAAATTTTGGTCCTGTGATTTTTTATCTTATCTCGCACCGTTAAGCCTCCAGAGCGTTTTTAATGAAACCCCGTTATCGGTTTTCAGGCTCTAGTGACTAAACAGGTGGTCCTACAAAAAATTTTAAAGACAATTTTGATAGATCTTATTAATATCTACAATTTTGATCCTTACACATTTTACCGTATCTCTTCCCGTTTACTTTCAAAATACATTTTTCACTTTTTCCCAATTTTGGGAACATAAGTAGAGGTAATAGTGGGTTCTGGTCCAATAGAGAAATCGTAATTTTAGTCCGGGTGAACTAGAAACTTTAAATTTGGTACACATGTAGTTTGTATGGTCAATACATAGGGAAAATCCCCAAACATACAATTTTCAAATTTTAACCCCCTCAAAAAATGTTTTTTTAAGTGGTAAAATCTACACTATGTAAGGCTTTTCTAAATACGCTGTAACTTTTGAACAAGAAGTCCTATCTCAAATGTGAGGTAATACCCATGGTCAGGAATTAGACGCTCTACAAGTTTAGTCCTGTGAAATTTTGCCGTATCTCACTCCCTTCACCCTTAAAAAAGGGATTACTTTCAACATTTCCTAATTTTTTCACAAAAATCTCGCTATTTTAAAATTTTTTATTAACTAATATGGCACACGAGTGCTTGAACATATTATGTACATATTATGGTATCAACTAGATCTTACCTTAGTGGCAGCCATTGACCAATTTAAATTATAATTAAGTCTAAAAAACTTGAAGAACCCAAAATTCTTAACATTTTTTCGTGTAAAGTGTTTGTAAATTACTTTATTCTGCCAAATACACTGCCATATTGATATTTGTTTTGATAGTATTACATTCTATTGTAAACGTTCTACAAGTTCAGTCCAATGCAGTTTTGCCGCATCTCACCCCCTTCACCCGTAAAGATTGGCGTACTTTCACATTATCGAAATTCTTTGACCAAAATAGCTCTATTTCAATATTTATCGTTTACTTTTATCATGCCTCACATTTGGTATAAACTGTGAATATATCTAGTTCTTTCTATAGAAGCAGCCATTGGCCGATTTCAATCCAAGATTAGTAAAAAGACTGTGAAAACACTAAATTATTAACCTTTTTATGTACAGTTTTTGGTGATTTTGTTAAATCCGGTAAAGATACTGCCATACCGATGTATGTTTTGGCAGCATTATATTTTTTAGATGCTTTTTAAGTTCGGCCCTTACGATTTTGTAGCATTTCACTCTCTTCACCCCAAAAAGGGCGTATTTTCAAAATTCTTTCACAAAATTTGAGTTATTTTAATATTTTTTATTTACTGTTATGACACTTGGATGACTGAAATTTAGCTCCACAAACACACCCTGAGAATTTTTTATAAAATATAAAACAAAAGTATAAATTTAAACTTTAAATATCAAGAGAATATCTTAAATGCTTAAGATTTCCTGAACTATTAAAAAAAGTCAGAGAAAATAAGTATAGAGTTGGGGTGGAGGCCTCAACTAGCCTGTTCAGTTCTTAAGACTTAGAACAATTAACGAATTCGGGGCAACCCCCAAAGGGGGCATGGGGGCGGAGCCCCCATCGAGCCGTAGGCGAGTATATATATGTGTACACCAAAATACGTTACGATTGTATTGCTTAAAGCATAAGGATTAAGATGTGTTCAGACCAAACGATTTGATCCTACAATATGTGTAGGCCTAATATATATCCTCGCATCAGTAAGTAAATGAATTTAGCATATTTCATTAGTTAATTTGAGCTTACAGTGTGTAGATGTGTGCTGTTAAGTCTGTGAAAGATTTTGGCCTTAATATTTATACAAGATTTGATCTAAACTTAGTAAAACTTAATTATTATTTATATATTAAAATATTAACAAATTAATTTTTAATCTAGATGAATTGGTTTTTAATGAACAGGTCCAGATATTCTTGCGGTGTTAGTTGGGGCCCATTTATAATAATAATATATCCAAGGTATTTAAATACAAACAAACTTTAATTACTTACCACAAATATTAACTAGCATTTCTTAACTATTTAATTTTTAGAAATTAAAGTGAATTCAGCTATCTTTTAAAAGACAATAAACATCTCTAAGCCTTATTTGCCATGAGATCCAGGACAGTCAGTACATAAAGGTTGTATGTACCGGGGTATCCGCCGCGCCGGCGTCGCAGTGGATTGCAGTACAGTATTGATGTCGTCATGTCCTGTCAAGATTCAAGAGCTCTTCATACACTTCACCTCATCCTGTCTGTACTTTATTTCCTTTTTTATAAGGCCAAGTGTCAGGAAGAAAGTTGGAACGTTGACAGATAAATCGAACATGTTACAAAATTACAGATTGCAAAGTTTAAAGAATTTCTCAGAATTAACGAAATACGATAGCCTAGTTTTGAATAATAATAATAATAATATTCATAATAATCATAATAACTCAACAAAAAGCAACATTAACGCTTTAACTTATTTTAAACTTTCATGTTGTGCCTTTTTTGCAATTAGTTTTGACGAATAACTGTTTAAGTAGTGGAAAAGTAAGGCTTTTGGGCCAGTTCAAGGTCACCCGAGCGATGACGTCATCGATGACGTCATCGAGGTCAATGACCTCATCGATGACGTCATCGATTGCATCATCGATGACGTCATCACCAATGACGTCACTTTCATGACGTCACACCCATGACGTCACAGAAATGACGTGCTGATGACGTCATCACCCCTTACGTCACCAAGATGACGTCATCGATGTCACAAAGGTCAAGGTCACGCTGAAACCTAAAATTTTTTGGCACTTTTGCTGTTTCTCGCACTACGCTCCGAGTTTTAGTCAGGTTACCGTGACCTTGACGACTTGGAGCGAAATTAGACGAGAAACAGCAAAAGTGCTGAGGAAACTTGAAGCTTGCAACGTGACTCTGCCTAAACCGTCATGTGACACCGCTCGGGTGACCTTGAACTAGCCCAGCTGCCTTACTTTAACCATTACTGCAACCGCGATGCGCACCCTACGACAGACACCGAGCGACTGACTGTCAGGCTCTGTGTACTCTAGGTATATCGGCTTGAGAGACTAAGACTCTAAACAGTCAGGAATGGGAGTAACTAACTGAACTTTGCAAGGAAAAGTCATTTCATCCAATATTCTAAACAAATCTTCATCAGTAAAACTCACATTAGTCTGTTTGGTATAAAACTTAGGGTGTCCGCGCAACAGTCTGCGCCACTTAGCTAAAGGCGAAACCCTTTTGACTTTGAGTGGTGGACAGTGTGCAACTAATAAAGTCTTAACACGGCTAAGTTTCTTACCCAAAGTATCCTGCGACATGGCTTCCCCTCACAAAAGTCTGCACAACACTGAGAGACTGTTGGTAGCGCATGAGTGAAGGGAAAAGCGGTGGGGGAAACAGCAGGAGTGGGGGAAGGTCACAGTGGTGGGGGAAGGTGAGGTTGAACGCTGGAGTATCGCATCACTTCACCATGAGCTGTCGTACAGTCAACACACTGTTCTCTCGGCCCGAGTTGGCACTAGAAGAAACCCTACTGTACAGCTTAGGCTGTGAGGGGCAAGGAAGAAAAGTTAAAGTGGAAATTATGGTAGACTCTAAGGTGAAGAGTCGTCTAAATAAAGTGATTGTAATCTTTCAATCCCCAATAACCTTAGAGAAATACAAATTCATAAAGCGACATCTTACTCTTAGGCAAAACGAATTGGAAATAGAAAAGATGACAGTAAAATTAATCTAACCTAAAATTCGGACTGGACACTCATGGCGATACCACGTGGCGTGCAAACGCCACCCTAAACATTACAAGTTAGGTTATTGAGAACCTCTGGTACGATAACCGACGTGCTAGAGTTAAAGTGTGATGACCTTGAGCCAAAACACTGAAATACTACAAGTCGATATTGTCCCAGAGGTAAAGTGTAGTGACCTTGAGTAAAATCAGAGAAAATCCAAGCCATGTTTGTCCAGAGTTAAAGTGTAATGACCTTGAATCAAAAATTTGTAAAACACTTACATGAACATAGTCGAAAAGCAGCGATGCTTACCGCATGCAAGCCTGAGACATACTGGCTGAGCACCATCGCGTATTGCCAACACTTAGAGTAGAAGTGTAGTGGGTGACCTTGAACCAGACTTAGAGTAGAAGTGTAGTTGGTGACCTTGAACCACCCCTGAGGGCCCCCCCCACCTCCACCTCCACCCCCCCCCCCACCTCCACCTCCACCCCCCCCACCTCCACCCCCCCCCACCTCCACCTCCACCCCCCCCCACCTCCACCTCAACCTCCACCCCCCCCCCACCTCCACCCCCCCCCCACCTCCACCTCCACCCCCCCCCACCTCCACCTCCACCTCCCCCCCCACCTCCACCCCCCCCACCTCCACCCCCCACCTCCACCCCCCCCACCTCCACCTCCACCCCCCCCACCTCCACCCCCCCCCACCTCCACCTCCACCCCCCCCCCCACCTCCACCTCCACCCCCCCCATGGGGTGGACCTCCACCCCATGGGGTGGACCTCCGCCCCATGCCGCCCCTTCGGGGGAGACCGGTGGGGATATAAGGCGGCCCGGCCACAGCCGGCTCGCAGTCCGCTCCCGAGCGTTGAACGTGAACGATCGGGACGGACCGCCATAGGCCTCACTAAACATTGAAAGGCGCCTTCACTGTTTAGCGAAGTCTACTCTAACTTTAAGACTTGTATTATTTTTAAGATATTGCGCTTGCGTTTGGGTATTAGGAATTGTTTTATATGTGAGTGTTTTACTTGTACCCTATGTCTCCTATGTGTCTTGTTCGTGTTTTGTCTTGTTGTCTTGTTTGTCTTTTATGTCATATGTGTTTAATGTGTATATGCTTGTTCCAGCGCGTACCATGTTGAGCTCAACCTATTTTGTAAGTGTGTGTTATATCTATCTAAAGTGTATACGCTTGTTTTAGCACTCCCCCTTGAGCATTTTTCACAGCTCAAAGTAAATTGTAAAGATAGGGACGGGAGTAGGCCCCCGTGTAAAAGTATTTTATACCAACGTTAGCATGGGTCCTCTCAGGCATGCAATATTGCGGCTGGGTTGGGACTCGGTCCGTTTGTACGCTGGCATGCAGACCACAGCTGTGGCCAAATTGCGGCGGCCTCTGCACTTGGACCGAGGACGTGTAAGCCACTAGGGCTGTCCTCAACCTCTGTTTCCCTTATGGAAACCAAAATTATGTAAATGAATTTTGATAGCTATTTGTGTTTTTGCCCCCAAGGCCCCCGAACATTCGTGGTTCGCCATGGATGTACGGGGCCGAAATTTTTTAATGTTCGTGTGGCCTTGACCCACAAAGATTTATAAAAATTTACTGCATTGCTAAAGTTAAATATTAAAGATATGGTACGGGAGTAGACCCCCGTGTAAAGCTATTTTAAACCAATGTTAGCATGGGTCCTCTCAGGCATGCAATATTGCGGCTGGGTTGGGACTCGGTCCGTTTGTACGCTGGCAAGCAGACCACAGCTGTGGCCAATTTGCGGCGGCCTCTGCACTCGGACCGAGGACGTAAGCCACTAGGGCTGTCCTCAACCTCTCTCAAAATTATGTAAATGACTCTTGTTAGCTTTTTGAAAAAGTTATTTGTTAGCAATGCAGTAAATGTGTAAAAGTCTTGCGTGGTGAAGGTCAGACAACATTGGAATGTTTGCTGTTGTCCATAGTTGGGTCTCTTCGGAGGCTACAGCGATGGCAACCTAAATGCCCCAGGTGGGGCTTTATTTTTTTAAAGTTTTTCCATGACCTTGACCTAAATACAGTAGTGTTCTAAAATCTTAATGGTTAGGTATTACTAACATACAAGTCTGCTGTTGTCCATAGTTGGGTCTCTTTGGAGGCTACAGCGATGGCAACCTAAATGCCCCAGGTGGGGCTTTATTTTTTTAAAGTTTTTCCATACCTTGACCTAAATACAGTAGTGTTCTAAAATCTTAATGGTTAGGTATTACTAACATACAAGTCTGCTGTTGTCCATAGTTGGGTCTCTTTGGAGGCTACAGCGATGGCAACCTAAATGCCCCAGGTGGGGCTTTATTTTTAAAAGTTATTTTGTGACCTTGACCTAATTATAGGAAAGACTGCTCCAGCATCCCCCCCCCCTACACCTCCACCCCACACCTCTACCCCACACCTCCACCCCACACCTCCACCCCACACCTCCACCCCACGCCTCCACCCCACACCTCCACCCCACACCTCCACCCCACACCTCCACCCCACACCTCCACCCCCCCCCCTACACCTCCACCCCACACCTCCACCCCACACCTCCACCCCACACCTCCACCCCACACCTCCACCCCACACCTCCACCCCACACCTCCACCTCCACCCCCCCCCCCAAGGTGGGGTTGCCCTTGGCTGGTGGGGATATAAGGCGGCCAGGTTGCACGCACTTCTCATTCACGCTCCAGCTTTCGTTGGAAGTGGCTGTCCAGGAGCTCATTCTTAAGAAGACCGGTGACCAAAAATGTCTCGTCGTATACCTTACAAACCTTCGTACTATAATCTGATTGGTATTAATAGTATTACAGACAATGAGAAGAAATTGTATACAAGATTTTGTTGTTTACTTGACAGAACGCTAAAACTACCGCCAAATACTTTCACCTACAAGCTACCCCTGATAGACAAGGATGATGTAAGCAAACTATCATCAATTCAACTGAAATTGGTGCAAGAAAAAATTCTTGTTTGTGTGAGAGAAGTGTTTCACAATGAATATTCAAAAAGATTGGCCTTTGACTTTATTAAGGAACATGCAGGACGTGAAACAAAACAGTATCCAGGATTATATTATTTATATCTTTTTGAGAATGGAGCAAGTGTAACGGTAGAAATAAGTATCAAACTAATGTAATTCACCCAACCAAGTGTTAAACTAGGACTTGAACTTGGACTTGATTGAGGTTTTGTAGAACAGAGCGGGGGATAGATCACTTTGCGGCAATGGACTAGCATGCTGCTTAGTGGTTTATCCCCCGCTCAAAGGGTATCTTTACGCGACCTTGACCCACATAAATGCATAGTTCGTGGGGGTATAAAAATGGTAAACCAATTGGATTGGATACACCACTTCCATCGCTCCATCGCAACAGAATTCTTCCTATTCTGGAGGTAATACCGGTGATATTTCACCTTTGTAAGAAATTAAAACAAAAATGTGATCGGGGGATAGAGCACTTTGTAGTAATTGATGCTGCTTAGTGCTCTATCCCCGCTGAAAATAATAATTCCAAATGACCTTGACCCATATAAACTTGCTCAAACAGACATCTTTGAAAAAACTTGTAAAAAGTAGTGGATTTAGACCAAACATCATTGCTTTATCAAGCCCGTTGAAGAATATATTGAAAATGGGTGTTTAAAAGCCAAATCTATTACATGATTGATAAACCGGATGTATATGACGTCACCTTCCCTCACCCTTCAACCTCGGGTATAAAGGGACCCGGTTGAGCGCGCTGCTCATTATTGCGTGGACATTCACCGAGTGCACACTCAAAGCCAAACTGTAAAAATGGCTCTTTGCGATATTTGTGGTGAGTTTTTCCAAGACGAAGATATCTTTGTTTTACACCGAGAATTGCATCATGAAGAGGATAGAAAAGAAGAGATTGTAGTAAGTGAAGAAGACTTGGATGCGATTGATCGGTTTTTGGAAAACCATCAGAAGCAGATGGACGACTGTGATAGCTATCTACAGTTACACCGAGAATTGCATCATGAAGAGGACAGAAAAGAAGAGATTGTAGTAAGTGAAGAAGACTTGGATGCGATTGATCGGTTTTTGGAAAAACCTCAGAAGCAGGAGGACTGGGCTAGCTATTTACAGTTAATGCAAAGAAGAAGACCAAGTGTTATTCAATTTGCCGGAGCTGGACCATCTACAGCTGGAGGATTTATTCAAGAAGAGAAAATGGAAGAAGAAGATACGGAAGAAGTGGAAGATGTAAGACAACTGCGTACCCAAGAAGAGGATATGGAAGATATAAGACAACTGCGCACTACAGCCTTGCCAGGACCAGTTGTAATTCATTTCAAAATTAATAACGTGCAATTAGAATTGGAAAATTTTATAACTCAAGCTAAAAAACTAGTTGTAAAAACATTGACGGAAGAATTGGCAAGATTGAACTTTATTAAATTTGGATTGGTGTTGGAGGCTATGTTTACTAATACCGATGGTGAAAATTCACCGAGAGCATTCATTGCTAAAAACCGAACCCTTACAACCACATCTGATATTAACGAAATTTTAGAAGAATGTTTGGTTGAACTGCTAGTGAAACTTCAAGAACATGAAGGAAGAGGATCCGGCTGGACGCTATCATCAATTGAAGGTATGGATGTGAGGGTTCACAAGCATGGATATGGTATGAGAGGAAGCAGCTTTATCCCTCTACCAAAGGTGATCCGAGATACAAGATCATGTATCAATGTGAAAAATGAGGATAATGAATGTTTCCGGTATGCAATGTTAGCAAAATATGTGGAAGACCATTCCTGTAGACCTAGCATAGCATACGAAGCTGTTCAACACCGCTATAACTTCCAAGGTATGTCGTATCCTGTTAGTCTTAATGATGTTGCTAAATTTGAAAGAAAAAACCCAGGAGTTTCAGTTAATGTGTTTGGTTTAGACGAATCAAATAACGTATACCCGTTACGAGTTACAAAGACTGAACGTCAAAATCATACAGATTTGCTGCTATTGACCAAAGGTGAAATATCACATTATGTTTACATCAAGAACTTTGAAACTTTGGTTGGACGACAAGTGACTAAAAATAAAATTAGAGTAACAGTGTGTAAGAGATGCTTTTGTTTCACAAATAAAGACTTGAGACGTGGAGGATCAGAGTGGTTGTCAGAACACCAACGTCTTTGTAATGACAACTATGAAGTGAAGATTAGTCTGCCACCACCATCTAGAGCATTTGTCCAGTTCAATAAAACAGTTCACCAATACCGGATTCCACTAGTTATCTACGCTGACTTTGAATCCACGTTAGTGCCACAGGAACTTCCAGATGGTGAAGTAACAAGAAGAACCAAATATCAATTGCATCAACCTAACAGTTTTTGCTTATTGGTGAAATCTACTTTACCTGAAGAACAATTGCAAGACTATGGCTTAACATCCACTCCAATACTCTACCGTGGTGAAGAAGCCGCTAAGTATTTTGTAGACCAGTTGTACGACATTGCTGAAAAGGCGCAACGCTTATACGGTAATATTGTACCTATGGAACCTTTGAACCAAAATCAACAAGAAGAATGCAATTCGGCAACAAGATGTTATTTATGCAAGAAGAGCTTCAGTGAAGAAAATCAAAAAGTAAGAGATCACGATCACCTGACAGGGTTATACAGAGGAGCTGCTTGTAATTCATGCAATATAAATTACAAACTGCCAAACTTTATCCCTGTCGTGTTACACAATCTTAGCGGCTATGACTCTCACTTCATTATCCCAGAGTTAGGACGAGATGATGGAAAAATTGAAGTATTAGCTGAAACATTGGAGAAGTACATCAGTTTCTCAAAAACAGTAGGTAAAATTAAACTTCGCTTCGTAGACTCTTATAGATTTATGTCATCTAGTTTGAGTAAATTGTCTGAGAACCTAAGAAGAGAAGACCTAAAAGAAACCAGCAAAATTGTACCTGAAGATAAATTGGACTTAGTAATGCGTAAAGGAGTGTTCCCCTATGATTACATAACTTCTGCAGAAAAATTTGAAGAAACCAGTCTGCCACCGATTGAAGCCTTCAATAGCAAGTTAAATGAAAGTGCAATCACCGTTGAAGACTACAATCATGCTTGTAATGTTTGGAACCAACTAAACATTCAAACCTTAGGGGAATATTCCGACTTTTACATAAAATTGGACGTAACTCTGCTGTGCGATGTGATGGAAGAATTTCGAAACACCTGCTTCTCCGCCTATGGACTGGACCCTCTACACTCGTACACATCTCCAGGATTAGCATGGCAAGCTATGCTAAAGTCAACCAACTGTCGACTGGAACTTCTAACAGATATTGATATGGTGCTCATGATGGAATCTGGTGTACGAGGCGGTTTGACCCAAGCTGTAACACGTCATGTTAAAGCCAACAACAAGTGCATCCCCGGCTTCGACGAGCAACAACCATCGGTCTACCTTGGCTACTTTGACGCAAACAACCTTTATGGTTGGGCAATGTCAAATCCGCTTCCCTACGCTGACTTCAAATGGATCGACCCGGCCACCATCGGTGACATCTCACAGATTCCAAAGAATGGTCCAAAAGGCTATATTTTGGACTGTGATTTCGAATATCCGGAGCACCTTCATGACCATCACTACGACTTGCCTCTCCTAGCCAAGACTGAAGTTTCACCGACAGGAAGATGGCCGAAATTGATGATGACGTTGGAGAATAAAGATCGGTATGTGGCTCACTACTGGGTAGTTCAACAAGCTCTTGAATTGGGTCTACGTGTAGTGAGAATTCATAGAGCAATTGAATTCACCCAGTCTTGTTGGTTGAAACCATATATTGATTCCAACACTACAAGAAGAGCAGCAGCAACATCAGCATTTGAAAAGGACTTTTACAAATTGATGAACAACGCCATCTTCGGGAAGACCTTAGAAAACAAAAGAAAACACAAGATTGTAAAATTAGTAAGTGATCCTAAGAAATTGGAAAAATTAGTGCAAAAACCAAATTTTGGAACATCCATGATTATAAACGAAGATCTAGTTGCCGTCAGTATGAAGAAAACAACAATAGTGATGGATCGTCCGTTATACATTGGAATGTCGATTTTGGATATAAGTAAAACTCTGATGTATGATTTCCATTACAACAAAATGGTTAAACACTACGGAAGAGATAACATTGGAGTTGCATACATGGATACCGACGCGTTTATCTACTGGATAAAGACTTTGGACATGTATGAAGACCTAAGGAGTTTCCCATACAAAGACGATTTTGACTTCTCTGACTATCCGAAGAACCATCCGAATTACAATGAAAAGAATAAAAAAGTAATCGGAAAATTTAAAGATGAAGCAAATGGAATGCCTTTGGAGGAAATAGTTGCGCTAATGTCCAAACTATATTCCTTCAAGATGTATAAGGAAAATGACATACCGACAGTGAAGAAAGCTAAAGGAGTCAAAACATCGTACTTGAAGAAACATGTGACATTTGACCATTACAAGACCTGTTTGTTTGAAGATTCTACAATGTCTGCAACGTTCAACACTATCAGAAGCTTTAAACATGAGGTCTACAGTGTCACTGAAGTTAAAAGAGCACTATCAGCTCGAGATGATAAAAGGCATATTATGCCGGATAAAATTCACACTCTTCCTTTTGGCCACTACTCTCTAAACCCTATCGACTAATAACCTATTCTTCGTCCTTCTACAACTTCGACCTTATTCCTTTCTCCTTCCGTAAAAAAATGGGGAACACGGCAAGTCAAACGCCGTGTTCCCCATTTTTTTACACAAGTTTGGATGACCTTGACCTATATAAATGATGTGAATATTTAAGACAACATTCATTGTGATTATACATGTGATAGATGAAACATTCAAACCTGCAATATGAAGGACTTGAAGCAAGAAATTGTCAACGAACTTCATAAACCTGCAAGAAGAAAGTTTCCACGAAGAAATACAGTGATAAAAGGAATAAATGATTTATATCAAGCGGATTTAATCGAAATGATTCCTTGTAGTAAACAAAATAGAGGATTTAAATACATATTAACTATTATTAATTGTTTTTCAAAAATGGCAGATGCTTTACCACTAAAAGATAAAAGTGGCAAAAGTGTTACAAAAGCAATGGAAACAGCTATACAAAGAGACAAACATACTATAAAACATTTACAAACCGATGATGGAAAAGAATATTTCAATAAGGAATTTGCAAATTTAATGAAAAAACACAACATTAACCATTACTCAACCAATTCAGAGGTAAAAGCATCAATAATTGAAAGATTCAACAGAACTTTAAAAGGTGCGATGTATAAGATGTTTTCTAACAGAGGATCGCACATATGGATTGATATGTTACCAAAACTTATAAACGATTACAATAACAAGTTTCATAGAACTATCGGTATGAAACCAAGCCAGGTTACTAATAAAAATGAAAAACTTGTATTAAAACGTATAAAAATGAATACTAAACCAAAAGTTGAAAAACTAAAGCCTAAAAGGTTTAATGTTGGTGATAAAGTCAGAATAAGCAAATACAAAGGTGTATTCAGTAAAAGATATCTTCCGAACTGGACAAATGAGGTATTTACCGTATTTAAAGTGCAACCTACAGTACCAGAAACTTACATTTTAAAAGATAATAAAGGACAATTGCTTGAAGGAGGGTTTTATGGACATGAAATGTTAAAATCAACAGTAGGTGATGTATATCTAGTTGAAAAGGTGTTGCAACGGAAAAAAGATATGGTTAAAGTACGATGGTTAGGATTTAATAAGACGGAAGATTCTTGGATACCTAAAAAGGATCTAATATAACGATAAAGAATCATTTTGGGTTGAACCATTACAAAGGATGGAGATAATACCGCAAAAAGACAATTTTACTATTAATAATATAGATGAACTCACAGTGGATGGTTCTCAATTCAATACTGGGAAACACGGTGTTTTGTTACCAAACACGGTGCGTTGTCTGGTTACCGGTCCTTCCAATTGTGGAAAAACAAATGTAGTATTCAATTTGATTACAAACACTAAAGGATTACGTTTTAATAATTTATATGTATTTTCAAAGTCACTACAACAACCAAAATATCAGTTATTGGAACAAATACTCAATAATGTGCCTGAAGTTAAATATTTTAAATTCAACGCGAGCGAGAGTGTCATGCAACCGCAAGAGGCTAAACCATTCTCAGTATTCATATTTGACGACGTATCTTGTGAAAATCAAAATACAATAAGAAATTACTTCGCCATGGGTCGACATAACAACATAGATAGCATTTATATTGGTCAAACTTACAGCAAAATACCGAAACAGCTCATTAGAGACAATGCAAACATGTTAATTGTATTTAAACAGGATGAAACCAACCTAAAACACATATATTATGACCATGTAAGTGCGGATATGCCATTTGAACGATTTAAAGAGTTGTGTGGAAAGGCTTGGGCTGAAAAATATGGGTTTTTAACAATTATGAAGGAACAACCGCTAAACAATGGTCGATACAGGATAGGATTTGATAAATTAATACTAATACACTGATCATGATGTAAAACATTCATTGTTGTACAACACGTCTTGCTACAAACATGGTTAACCAAGAAAAGTTAATAAAGGAAATAAAATCACTTAGTGATTCTATTCGAGATAAAAACAGAGCATTAAAATTAGGTATTAGCGAAAGGGAGAAATTTCTTGAATCTACTTTTAAACCTATTACTGAACCCTTGAAACAATTAAACAAAAAATTTGCTAAACCCGTTTTGGAAGGAGATGCAATTGCACCTATTACAAAGTTTGAAAGAGAAAATGTAAAATCAGAAGATTTTAGTGATGAAGACCTGGAATCCTCTACATATAGTGGTTTTACCGGTGGAGAACCTGAAAGAGAGCTAGAATCACCAGACTATAGTGGTATAAGAGAATTATATGAAGTAAAAGCTAAAAGAGGACATGAAGATGTATCAACTGCTAGTGAAGAGGAAAAAGAAGAAGAAGCAAGGGAAGGTCCGTCAAACATAAGCTTGTTGGGTGAAAACATTCATAACAAAGGACCTTTAGGAAGGAAATACATGATAAAAATGTTAGCTGGAATAAATCCTAATAAAAACTACCATAGTTATGGAGTAAGATTAACAGAAGAAGGTTTAATGGTTGGTAATAGCCCGGTAAACGTTGACGAACATGATAATATTGTCATTGGTGATCAAAGGTATAAGGGCACAAAAGGATTATTTGAATTATTATTTGAAAATAAGCCTTCAGTATCGTTAGTGAAAGAAAAAGACATGGAAGCATATAAAAATATTTTGGAACAGACAAATGCATATAGGAGAAAGTATTTACCTGACCAGCCTCCTTTTAGATCTAAGTCTTTAAAATATAAAGAATTTGTATCCAAGTTAATACCAACTAGAAGACAAACAATGCCGTTAACACAAAGAAAACCTGTAAAACGAAGATTTATGGCATCCACTTTGGATGTAAGTGCTCAGGAACGAAGAAAAAAAAGTAAGTCCGTTACGGGTACAGGTTTAATGAAGAAACTATATAACACAAATGTGATTTATTACAATAATATCAATAAATTGGTGGATAGAATGAAACTAATACATGAAGCTAAAGAAGCGGGTCATACTGGATTGGAAAACGAATGGGTGGCTTTAGTGGATGAACTCCGAAACCGTGGGGTAATCTCATAAAAATGCGTTACTCCCTAGAATACTATTCAGTTGCACCATGAGTGTCGACAAGTTCGGACGTTACTCCTCGGATGGGTTATATTATGCCAATAGTTTAAAAAGAAGTGCTGGTTTACCACAAACACCTGATGGAGATTATGATATGAGTAATAAAAGGTTAAAAAACATAAAAGATCCTACGGATGAAAACGATGCAATAAATTTAAAAATATTAAAGGAAAAGATATCGCCAACATTAAGACTACAAAATAACACATATGACGCAGAAGATCATAGAATTATCAACGTTGGTAAACCAAATCAAAACGGTGATGCAATAAACAAAGGTTATTTGTCATCTGAATTAAAAAATACGTTAAAATTCAATGGGAAAACGTATAGTGCTAACAATAAACGTATATCCAACGTGGATGACCCTAAAGATGCAAAAGACAGCGTAAATAGACGCTATTTACATTCCTTGATACCTGAAAAGACAAAAGATCGATTTTCTTTTTATAAATTTGTTATTAACGATATAGGTTATCCAAAAAATGAAAATGATGCCGTAAATCTCAAATATATAAAAGATCATTGTGTCATACATGATGTGGGAGTTATCGATTGTCTTGGCAATTGTTTGGCGAATGTAAAAGATGGTTCAGCACCATCTGATGGTGCAACAGTGGGTCAAATGAAAGAGACTTTAAAACAAGAAACAACTGGATTTGCAAAACGAGATGAAGTATTATCAAAGCAAGGGGATGACTTTATTCAAGGTAATGAAAAATTTCATTTATTGACATACAAAAACGCTTATTGGGATTGCATGTATGGAAGGTTATCAAATGTGTCATGGGGTCATGCAGATAGAGACGCGGCTGCCTTAGGACAAACAGTACATCTAGATCCAAATAATTACCATGCGTTTTTTATATGTAGTAATAAAAAACTAACAAACATGGCGCAAGGAAGAGAAGCAAATGATGCTGCAACTGTAGGACAGGCTATCACATTATCACAAATGGATAGCAAAGTGTATACTTGTAATAATAAACGTATAACAGACCTTAAAGACCCTGAACATGTGGATAATGCCGTCACTGTTAATTTTCTTATTAAAGTTTTAGGAAATGCATTATTTGATATATACAATCTTATTGGAACCCGTACACATGGTAATTGGGTGTCTGAATCCGAGAGAGGTAATTGGATTAAACGGGAAATATTTAATAAATATTTTATTAACCCTAATACGCAAAAGTTTAGATCATCAGATTGGGGTGATATTGATATTTAATTAAATAACCCAATAAATGACTTCATTTATGTGCAACCCGTCATAGAGGTAACACATAGGTTACGCTTTTCGAATATAAAAGACAATCATGACATTTCATTACACCAGTCCATATCGAGACACTATACGGAAAGGAGGCGGTATCACGTCCACAGCGGTTTCTCTGTTAAGTAAAGCTTTAAATCGTATTCCAGTAGGATCTATCGTAAACAGAGCAATAGACGCTTTACCATACAAATTTCACATACCGGGAGGTTATCAATATTGCGGACCAGGAACTAAATTGCAAAAACGACTGGAAAGAGGTGATCCAGGCATAAATAAGTTAGATCAGGCTTGTAAAGAACACGATATCGCATATTCCACATTTACCGATTCAAAAAATAGGTCAATCGCTGATAAAAAGCTAGCAAATATAGCTTGGCAACGAGTTAAGTCTAGTGACGCCAGTATTGCGGAAAAAGCAGCAGCTTTAGCGGTAACAGCAGGTATGAAGGCTAAAACAGCGGTAGGAGGTGGAAAAAGGAGGGGTAGGAATAAAAAAGGATCAACCATGAAGAAACATGGTGGTAATATTAGACTAAAAAGACGTTCTACGAAGAAAAATAATAAAAAACCGACTATATGGTCAATGGTAAAAAACGGGGCAGGTCTATACCTAAGACCGTATCGTGCATATTAAATAAAAGAAATCAATTAGTTATACCACATAAAGCGTTGACCAATGTTGAATTATTTAGATATATTTCCTGTTTAAAAATACCATTTTTTCGCGGAGTATTCATGAAGGACAGTTTACCAAAGAAAATATGGAAAAATGAGACTGGAATCGTAAATTTGGATAATACTGAAGGGCCCGGCACCCATTGGGTGTGTTATAAGAAACTGAACAGCAATGTATATTATTTTGATAGTTTCGGTAACCTGCCACCACCAAAAGAACTTCAAAATTACTTTAAATCTGCTAAAAACATATATTATAACTATAAAAGAGAACAACCTGATAATACTTCAATATGCGGCCATTTATGTTTGGAATTTCTAGCTAAAAGTATCAGTCACTATTGAGATGTCTTCCTATACGGTATCATTAACAGGAAAATCGTCAACTTTACGAAGTATCCTTTTTCCAGCGTTACGCTTGCAAAAAGGAAGATTTTGGGAGGCGGCACTATTAGATTTTACTACTTACAACTCTATTCCCAATGTTACGGAAGGTAAAAATAACGTATTGCATTATTATAAGGGAAAAGATGCCAGTGGGAAGTTTACAGACTTACAAGAGTGCAGGTTACCCACAGGTTCTTATGAAATTGATCATATAAATGAATTTTTGCAAACTAAAATGGGAAAAGACAATATAACATTAAAAGGTAATAATAATACGATGAAAGCTGAAATTACTTCCAAATATTATATAGATTTTACTCAACCAAACTCAATTGGTGATTTATTGGGATTTTCCAAAGATGAGCCAATTTTAGGACCAGATGTAACACATTCCGGTAAAAAAACAGTAACAATATTAAAAGTCAATAGTATAGACATAACTTGTAACATTATACAAGGAGCTTACAGGGATGGGGCTAACACCCATATCATACATACTTTTTACCCAAGTGTACCACCTGGATTTAAAATTGTTGAAAAGCCACAAAACCTGGTATATCTACCGTTGAACACCACTTTCATTTCAGACATCGTGTTGAGCGTATTGGATCAAGACGGTAACTTGGTAGACTTCAGAGAAGAGCCTATTACGGTTAGATTACATTTAAAATCGACACTTTAATACAAAATCATGGGTTTAACATTTAAAAGCGAACAACCTACGGGAAACCGCATTAGTAGCTCTTCAGCTGTGGAGGAGTTAACACGCGAGAACATTCGTTTCTTAGAGAGAATTGGATTAAAATTAACCGATTATGGATATACTGGATATAGCGCAGGGTCCAACATTCGACGAAACCCTATGGGAAAAAGAATATCACACCCACAACCCTTACACTTCAAATTAAACAATAACGATGAAATTCGTATCCCCATACAAAATCAAGACATTTACACACTACCATGTGAAAGTTACTTGTATATTGAAGGACAAGTTACTAAAAAGGACGGTACTACTGCTGGTACAACAGTTCCATTTATAAATAATCCTATGGCTTTCCTGTTTGATGAAATTAGATATGAAATATCAGGTGTAACAGTTGATTCTACTAAAAAAGTAGGTATTTCAACGACTTTAAAAGGACTAACATCTATAACACCCAATGAAACCAATTTACTTAAACCTGCCGGATGGGTATTACCTACAATTGACACGATCACTCCAAATTCAAATGGATATTTTGATTTTCATATTCCATTACGTTTGTTGCTTGGTTTTGCTGAAGATTATAGGAAAATAATATTAAACGTTAAACAAGAATTAGTTTTGTTGAGGTCTTCTAACGATAAAGACATTATTAAAGCTGCAGATAATACGACTGATGCAAACCTAGAATGGAAATTAAAATTAGACAAAATTGTATGGAGAGTTCCACATGTTAAATTAGCTGACGAGCATAGAATGCTACTTTTAAGAAAATTAAAAGCCGATCGTGATATTGTTATTCCATTTAGGAGTTGGGAATTCCATGAGCATCCCAGTTTACTTACTACGGATCGACACACTTGGACTGTTAAAACATCAAATTATGTAGAACGAGCCAGGTATATTATATTTGGTTTACAAACAGGTAGAAGAGACGACATCACTAAACATGCAGGACAATTTGATCATTGTGACTTGAAAAATATTAAAGTTTATTTAAATTCACAATTCTTTCCATACGACAATTTAAATGTGTCATTCACTAAGAAGAAATACAGTATATTGTACGATATGTACGCAAGATTCCAAAGTTCATATTACGGTAAAGCAAATACACCTTTATTATCACCTTCAAAATATTACGAAGCCTACCCAATAGTTGTAATTGATTGTTCTAAACAAAATGAATCAGTAAAATCATCAAGTGTGGATATAAAAATAGAAATGGAATTCAACGCTGCTATACCGGCAAATACAACTGCATACTGTTTAATTCTACATGATAAAATTGTAACATACACACCTTTAACTGGAATTGTTAAGAATGTACTGTAAAAACCGGTTTTGTTTCATTCCGCGAGTATAAAAGCAGAGCGTACAGACCGCTCCTCATCAGTTTGTTGCCTACTGTTGTATGGGTAGCATCGTATTCAATATGGCTTCTCCTAGTGGTACACCAGAAAATGTAGTAGATATTGAGAAGGAGATATCTGACTTTTTAAATCTTCAAGGCCAACCGGAAGGAGATGAACACAACCCTTGCGGACAACTACACGCCAGTAATAATGTCGAGGAAAAAGGTAAAAGAAGAAAGAATGTACAGAAGAGGAAAAGGGATATTGAAGATAATATTTCTCCTAACATATTGAGTGAGGTATTCTTGCGAATATTTTATCCAATTTCATCCAGTTTGGACAAAAGTGTTTTAATTGGTGTTATGAAATCGACGGATTATTCACCTACTGTAATTTTAACTCATGGGCCCAAAATGATTGTGTTTACGGACACTGCTTGGGAATCGTTTATGAAACACTTGCATCTGCTAGAATGCTATTTAAGTAGTAACATGTTTGGAAGAAAGACAAGAGTAGGCCTTTTGGATTCAAATGTGGAAATCGATATTGTTAAACATCGTGGTGATCATCAGTTGCGGTTTAGAGACACAACAAGACATGATAACAAGATTCAACTTAATCGAGAAGAGTTTTTTATTCTAACTTGTGCAACTGAACCAATAACAAGATACTTGAGACAACTGGTGTTTTCAAGTTCGATTATTAAAGATTATCTGGAAGACACTTTGGACAAACAACCGGACGCACCTATATTGTATGGGCCTGTGGATACTTCTATATTCAATAGGGTTCCTCATGAAGTACAAATGTGGAGGCAATTGGAAAAGTACGCTCAACTACATAAGAAATCAGTAAAACGTGAAGAAGAGGAAGAAGAAGGAGGAGAAGAATCAAGTGTTAGTGATGAAAATGAAAACAAGGAAAATGTAAAGATGGAAACCTAAATGACAATCAACTACACAGCAATGGTTAATTTTTAAAACAATATCAAACACTTTGTGGGGTTAGGCCTACCGGGGACGGTGCCCACGTTAAATATACACCAACGCGCCAACAACTGTACGGCCAGGTATAAAAGTCGTACCTACCGTGGTGTGGAAATCAGTTGACCTTTGGACTTCGTCATGAGCAGACGAGTGATCTTCGCAATGGACAAGGAAGAAGAACAAGTAAAGTCCAAACCTGGTATAATTGAGTTCCAAGCGTTTCGGGGTAATGATGATAGGTTTATCATAAAAGAACTTGTGTTTTTCGACATCAATACAAGTGTTCCATATACATTTTTGTTCAAACCACCATGTTCTTATTCATCATTAACTAGCAAAGCCGCTACTACCAACAGGTGGATTTCAAAATATTTCCATCATATCGATTGGTATGATGGTTTTGCAAGTTACACGGACTTGTATCACATCATGCATCAGTTTTCAAACAGGTTTACCGATATTTACACAAAAGGACTGGAAAAGAAGAGATGGATCGAAGAATTTACTCATGTTCCGGTTAATGATGTGGAATTGGATAAAAATTACAAGTATACGATGGAAAATGTTTGTATTTGTACTAAAAGTCCAGAACATGAAAAAGATAGACATTGCGCTTTAAAAAACGCCTATAAACTCGCATCTTACCTTCAAAGTGGGGAAATGGGGAGTAGTGGGGGTAACGGGGGTTATATAAGTGAGGAGCAGACCGGGACCTGGCATGAGTATTACTCGAGATTCCGAGACGACAACATCTCCCAGCAAGAAGACGAAGAAGACGATCTATAACTCGACCATGGCATCTCACCAGTTCCTGCAAACTTTGGTTGAGCAGTTCAATGCTCACTCCAAATCTACCATACTACCCGTCAAGAAGTGTTCCGAACTTAAAGACGAGAAGCACTACATTATCCACGCCATGAAGAAGATGGAGACTACAGTTGGAGAGGCCATCTGCTGCAGTCTTAGCGAGGCACCATTCACTCCGGGGGATGAGCCCAAGTTCCAAGTCTACCTGCCGAAACGGTTCGTCCATCTCCTCCAGAACGAGGATCTGCGCTCCATCCAACCCGGCTGTCTCTACCTGGTTTCCCACGGTTGCACGGGTAGCAATTCCACCGAGTTAACCATCCACATCGCCGACAAGCAGCAGTGTTAGATTTAAGTTTTACTGTTGTACATATGTTATTGTAATGTTTTTATAAATAAATAAACCATAAAAGACAAAAAAAAAATACAAAAGACAAAAAATGCAACATATCAATATGTGATGTTTGTCACATATTGATATGTTGCATTTTTTTAAACTTCGCGGGTGACCTTGACCTTTGACCTTTGCATTTCACAGTTACCCCCACCACCACGCTACAAGTCAAACCTGCTTGAATGCAAACACCCCCACCACTTTTTCATATACCTCCAAGCGCTGTGCCTCATCTTCATTTCAACTCCAGCAGCCAACCGAACAACATCAGTATGTCTCTGAACGTAAGCTGTGCCAGCTATGAGGAGGTGGCGATCAAAACGCAACAGGAGCTGAACGACTTGTACAAGGAGTTGCAGCTGATGGTGGCACGAGGCTACCGTATAAACGTGAAGTCTACGCTTGCAATATACGGAATCTTCGGCAGCCGAAGGAAGAGCCTGGACATTCCTCTTCAACGACTGCTTCCTCACCGGCGTCGATGAAGACCGAGCCAGACAACTTGGATTACTTCAGCTGACTAGCAGTTGTCTTCCTTGTCCTTACAATTGTAGAATATGTTTATTTCTTCATTATATTAAAGAAGTAAAAGAGCAAAACCACCTATCTTGTTACTGACATATATGCTCAGTAACAAGATAGGATTTTTTAAAACACAATTTGAATGACCTTGAAACTTCCCCCTCCACTGATTCGCTACCCCCACCACTTCACTGTTGATATACATGAGACAACACAATTAGATACCTCATTCCTTCTTCAACAGCCAAACCTACAACATCGACAATGGCTAACCTACCAACAGATGAAAGATGTCCTCACGCATGCTGTGACTTCGTACACAAGTTAGAGAAGAGGATGCAAGAGAGGGCGATAAGAAGAAAGCAGATCCACTCAGAAAATATCATGATAGTAAACGGCTATCTTTTGTTGTTCGGCCTTATTATGGTTGTACTGTTCATACTATACGGCATAGTTACATGTGTCGGCAAGGTTGCAGAAGAAAACGTCCGCCACCATCAGTTGGAAAATTTCAATGTTACTTTCTAGGTTTTCTTTTTTTTAAAACTCCGTTTGGATGACCTTGAAACTTCCCCCACTACTTCACCACGCCCCCACTACTTCACCATGTTCCTGCATGGGCCTCACATCAAGCGTCATTCCTTGTTCGGCAGGCAACCATGGCTGACAACACCATCACCCAGGCTGACTCCACTATTGATGTTGGAACAAGTACGGGTTGGACACTGTCGATCGACAGTGTGCACTATTTAGAAACAGTTTGTCAAAGAATGAAAGAAATACTCCGGGACAACCCTGGGATCATAATACAAATGAATTTCAACTATGATTGGTCGCAAGTTACATTGCGGCAGGAGGACAACAACGGTCAGCACTCACCGCAATACTCACCAATGTCACCGATTTACCCATACAGTGAATCTGATGCGGATGAAGATGTAGGAGACAACGACGAGGTTGATGGGGAGTGACCTTCTTTCCTTTTTTAAAACTCAATTTGGGTGACCTTGAACTTTCCCCCTCCACTCCTTCCTTTTTTTAAAACCCAATTTGAATGACCTTGAAATTTCCCCCTCTACTTTTCGATAATGTTACAATTGACTGCAGCTCACCTCATTCCTTGCTTAGCTACCATGGCGGACAGGACTCTTTCTCAAGTTGACTCCACTACGGACGAAGCATTTCCCTTGCGGTGGACAGTTCATTTACAAGATGCGACAGAAGTGGAAGTCTTGTATCAAAAGTTACTCTATGTATTCAACGGGAACCCTGGACCTCTTGAATTTAGAATGGATTTGAATTTTGATGCAACCAGGGTCGGCACAGAACCTTCAACTTCAAGCCAGCCTCAGCAACGAGATTTTACACATTTATACACTCCAATATCACCGGAAGATGTAACTGTCTGCGAGGCTGACTCAACTACACGTTATGTTCAGCCAAAGCCTTGGGTGTTGATTATTAACAATGTGTACGAAGTGCAATTGGTATGTAATAGATTAAAGGAGTTGATGGTACAAGATCCCGGCCTGCGCTTTCAAATAGACATACATTTCATCTGGGGAGCACCTGCGCGGGGCTCTTCTTCTGACAGCTCTCCAAGTACAACGGACGACGAGGAGGAGGACGACTAGTCATCTTTTTTTAAAACTCCGTCTGAATGACCTTGACCTTTCCCCTCCAATGAGTTTATTTAAGGTGCACTCTCACTGACTACAGCATCATTTCATTGCGCACCTTCACCGCAGCAACATGGAGAGTCAACTCAACTACTGTTGCGAACAGAAATGTTTTTCATGGCCGAATGACATTGATGTGGTGGATGGCCTGGCTTGTAGAACATGTGAAGCTTTTGGTCAGTGCATGTGTAAGTGCAAGTCTTGGAAGAAGCCAAAACCGGAGTTGAAGACATTCCATGTGTACCAGATGAGAGGGCATAAGTACACTTGTTGCCCTGAACGTTGCATTGAATTCACACTAAAACAGCTAACTGGCTGCAAATTGTGCAACAATCATTTTGCAGGTTTTTGCAAACATTATTTAGGAGCCTGTCAGTACAGATCAACTTGGCATACAGAAGCACTCACTATCAATGAAATCGCTATAGACTCACAAGAATAGTCTTTCTACTCTTTGACTTTTTTAAAACTCCGTTTGAATGACCTTGAAATTTCCCCCGCCACTTCCCCATATATCTAGAGTACGCAGGGCCTGAAGGTCGGTCGCTCGGCGGCTGTCGTAGGATGCACATCCTTGTTGTGCAGTTTTGATTTTAACCGGTTCAAGGTCACCACACTTGAACTCAGGCAAAAACTTCAAGCTGTTAAAGACAATCCTAAGTCACAGGTTCACAGTCAACCTCAAGGTCATTTAACATGTAAATTTAAGGTAGCACCAAAACGGTGCTACCTGGCTTGACATTTTCAAGTTTCCCGAGGTCATCGCAGTTCCCCCACCACTTCCCATATACCTAGAGTGCGCGGGGCCGGACAGTCAGTCGCTCGGTGTCTGTCGTAGGGTGCACATCGCGGTTGTAGTACTGGTCTAAAGTAAGGCAGCTGGGCTAGTTCAAGGTCACCCGAGCGGTGTCACATGACGGTTTAGGCAGAGTCACGTTGGAAACTTCAAGTTTCCTCAGCACTTTTGCTGTTTCTCGTCTAATTTCACTCCAAGTCGTCAAGGTCACGGTAACCTGACTAAAACTCGGAGCGTAGTGCGAGAAACAGCAAAAGTGCCAAAAAATTTTAGGTTTCAGCGTGACCTTGACCTTTGTGACATCGATGACGTCATCTTGGTGACGTAAGGGGTGATGACGTCATCAGCACGTCATTTCTGTGACGTCATGGGTGTGACGTCATGAAAGTGACGTCATTGGTGATGACGTCATCGATGACGTCATCGATGAGGTCATTGACCTCGATGACGTCATCGATGACGTCATCGCTCGGGTGACCTTGAACTGGCCCAAAAGCCTTACTTTTCCACTACTTGTTTATTTCCCGAATCAATGAGAAAAAAGGTTAAAATCCTTATCATGGTTTTGAAAATTAGGCCTCACTGTTGACGAAATACCTTTATATTTATATCTTTATAAGGCTTTTGACATGGTTGACCATCAGCTCATGTCAGTAAAATTGAAGTGTTGTGGAATCAGAGGAATATTGTTTGATTTGATTTATGCTTTCGTACTCGGAAGGAAACAATCTGTTAATATTCCGTTTCTGGACGGTGGTGGCTGTCTGCGATCATCAAGGTCCCATAGAATATAGTTACTACAGGTGTCCCTCACCGGACTGTTCAATCTATAGGTCCGACCTCTTTCTGCTATTTAAAAATGACATGACCCAAAAATTAACTGATGTTAACTTCTGCTTATTTGCCGACGACACCTCCCTGAGTGTCGTAAATGAGTCCCGAGTGCAACTGGAAGTTACAGCACATGTTCAGAGCGGTCTCTTGCTTCAGAGTGATCTCTTGTACGATAACCATCTTAAAATTGAACTCTGACAAAACCGGCTTCATTATTTTAATTTGAGAATCCTAAAGAATCTGCTGTCATGACTTTGGGAGAGGACGAAGTTTCTTCTTATCAATCCACCATTTTTTTTTTTTTTGTATTATTATAAACCCTCGTTTAAGCTATAGTAAACACACTAGTGGCTCATAGGGGCAAAAGCCTCTAATCATAAAAGTAAAAAAGCATGAACCATAGTCTATTACCAGTTCTTCCCTACGAAAGTTCCCAGAAAATTTAATTTTGATTTATATAATATTTTAACAATGCCATTCGCCCCCAAAGGACTCTTTACAATCCTGTACTAGTAGGCTACCCTGTTGTAAATGCTTTATTGTGTCTGTTGTTAAACTTATATCGATGTATGAAAAATAAGCTTTAAAGAAATAATAGCCCCTTTGAGCTATGACGGCTTTATAATATAACACAGAAAAGCGACAATGAGAAAAAAACATAATGGATGTTCACCACCCATTTCAGGGTAAATAAACTTTTAATACTTTGTATCATAAACTTGAAAAGCTAAAATGAAAAATAATTTTACGATAAAACTGTGCTCCGATGTTACCAAGTTGGATAGGTCGCGACGAATAATTTGACATATTGGTCGGTGTGTTTTGACGGCAGTGATGGAGAAGCTGGGTGACACCGCTGCTCTGCTCTCTACCGATAACGCTTTTAGCTCATATTGGAGAAAATCAAACTTATTGTTATTGCGTAAATAGCTGCGTTGGTAATAGTTTTAATAGGCTGAGTAGCTGAGTGGTTAGAGTGCTCGCATTTGAATCTGAAGGTTACCTGTTCGATCCTGGTAAAAGTTAGTAGCTTTTTAATGGTTCGCGACTGGACCCATAGTCATTGGTAGTTTTGCTATTAACTTTGCTTATATACACTAACGTGAATAATACACTTCTCATAGCATAGGTTTGTTTTAAACCAATTTACAGTGGTGCGATGTACATGAAAGTACAAGAGACATATGATAGATAAATCAGTACTATAACTCTTCCCAATGAAGTATGAAATATTTTATAACGGAGTGTTATGTTTATGTTCTGATGAAATGTTTGGACGGTGGAGCCGTCCTGTAATCCAGCTACTTGGAGGTCACGAATTGTGGATAGTTATAAGCGATGGCTTGTGGATGCGATATTCCCTAGTGGGGATTGAAGTCCGCACTAATGAATACTAGTTCATTCATAAAGACCATCCTCATAATTAGACCAATTAGGTTGAAATTATGGTTCGTATCCCACGTTAAACTGTAGGTCCCTTACCATTTGAAGATACCATTGGCTGTTGGGCTATTAATTAACAGTAATGCTTAAGGAGAATGTCGGCCTTAGTCAGTAACAAGACTACAAGATCGCGCCACATTCATCCTACACTCATCTCTCATTCATATTCAGGTGTAAAATACCCACTATGTGAGTTCCCTGTCTCAAAATAGTGATTTAGAGATTCGCAGCACTGAAAATCTAGCTGAATAATGACAATATTGATTGCAGCAACTCTGGCGCGGCGTACACGAACCGTCCGAATTTCGGTATCAAATTAAATACATTGGATGAGAAGTCTATTCACGTTAGTGTACATGGTCAATGCTGTTAATTAATTAATAAATTAATTATTCTTTATCTGGTCTAAAGAACCAGCTGATCTGACCCAGTAAGAAGGCTACGCAAGGCATCACACACATTGTACACTCATCCTTAATTCATATTCGCCTTAAAATACGCTCTGGTAGCGTCGGCAAAATGATTGAAGTGGGTGAGTAATAGTCACTTGGCACTGAGTTTCCTACGGCTCAAAATTAAAAAAAATTACTCCTGTCAAAGCAGTTTAATTTACAAGTTTTAGTTTTACAGTTAAAATTTCGTATGCCAAACTTTGTATGGGAATTAGAAATTGAACATTTGTTCTATATTTGAACATCCATATTTGGGGTAAATATTTTTTAAATTAATTTTGTCCAATCATAGAATTTTTTATAGCCATTTTTATTACTTAAAAAATTAAGAATATATTTATGCCTCTCATGTAATATACTGTACTTAATAAAAAATAAAAGATTTTTTTTTATTACAGTAGAACCTAGATAGTTTGACACTCCTTATAGTCCAACACTCTCCGTGACATCTGAACATGTCAGTAACGACCGATAGTGTACCCATGTTGGAGACTGACAAAGGTGAAAATGTAACCAAGTGTCGAATGATTTGAATTCCCTGAAAATACCCTGAAACAGCATAGGCTAGTTGGCTAATGTTAAAGTTCAATCAAGTTATTTTTCCATTAAATATTTGTGTTACCTAAATAAACTCATGATTTTTATCCTCCCTATGTTAAAATTTCATAAATACTCCCTTTAGTTAGACATTTCGATAGGCCTACTGAGACACCCTCCAAGTACACGAAGTATCAAACTATCGAGTCTCTACTGTATTTTGTGTTTTACTCTCATTAATTATTACAAAAAAAGTGTGGCTGCAACAAGCAGCCTCTACACCGTGAACTATGAATAATATTCACCAAACATGTGTGGTGGCTACAAGCAGACAGCATTATGTGTTTACGCTGTCCCAGTTCCAGTAATTACGCAAAACATGGGTCCATTCGTTAGTTGCACCACAGTTGTCTGCGTGCGGCCGACAGCTCAGAGAAACACATCAGTCGCACACCTTATTTCTCTTCAGTTTTGATTGAGTTCAAATTCAGGAAGTACTTGTATAATTCGAGTACGAAAAGCCAAACAGGGGCTTATTGTTTTCTAAACTTTATAGAAGAAAAAATTAGGGCTACGTAGTTTTTACACTTAAAAGTATAAGTTTTAAATTTGCTTCAAGTTTTCTGTTATGTCATAATTACGGCTTACCCCTATAGAAGAAATTCTTAATGTAAGCATATGTACATAAAAATAGAGATCTCGCTTAGCAAAATACAATGCCGCTACCCGGATGACCTAGACGAAAATGGCAGCCAATAAAACTTCCCTTTAATTCATTTGGACAAAAAAAATTAAATTAAAAAATTCAATAACCTCAGTAACATTAATCTTTTTTGGGTCTGATTCTTATGATGATAATAATTATTATTCTAAGACTTTTAAAATAACAAAGGTCAAAGCAGTTGTCTTCAAGATTTCTATGAGTGACTTTTAGGGTAAGTTAAAATGATACTGCATTATCTTTGTTGCATTATACGTCTGTTATTTAAATATCTTTGAATTTAGAGTAACATGACACAAACCTCAAAAGGTCTAGTATTTTGAAAGTTATTGAATTTTTCCAATACGATTTAAATAAAAGGTTAGTCTCTCCGCCATTATTTACAACATTATTTGGACATAGTTTATAAATTTGAGGTCTTGCATTGTACTCTGCCATATAGTCACCCACGACCTTTAATCTATAGATCAACATTTACTCTCATTTCCGATTCCCTTCTGACTCCTGGTGGGCCGTCCCCATGACGTGATAGAAAACTTGTGGTACCTTCAAAAGTATATTTTAAAGTGTAAAAATTAATATGAAGTTTCATTGCTCTATTCGTGATTGTTAAAAAAATATTACAACCCCTTATCTGATAGACTGCAAAATTATATATTAGTAAATTTATTCATCATAGTGTTACATTTACATGAATATTTAAAATACTTAAAATGAAACACGAATCAACCAATTTAATGTTTTACAATATAAATAAACTGCATATGACCAACTACATATTAAATGAAAGTTTTTTATGTATATTAGATCAATATCCTCCTATTCATACTAGTTCTAAAATGTAAGAATTAAGCTTGGTCTGTGCTCCAAAGCCGGGATTTTTTCATGGATATCTGAGTCAACAGAGGAATCAAAAATTATTTTAAACTCTTCCGTGATGTCCAGCCTCAGACAACACGGATGACACCCAACATTAAAAAATTACCCAACAGACACCCAACAAGATATTGTTAGGGATCTCATCTGATCCCGTTCTCAGATGCCAAAAATTTCAATTTAAAATATTGTAAACTATTTTAGCTAAAAATTTCTCGTTATAGTAGAATTCACGAAAATAGTCCGATGACAGTCGATACATTGTTGAAAAGTTTATTCTGAAACACATTTTTATACTGTATTACCAGGGCTGGGGAAAACTGTTGTAATGCAATAGGCAAGGGCTGTTTCATTAGCGAGTAAAACGATGTAAAAATTAGAACCAAAAAGTCACTAGCCTGATCAGCTGGTAATGTTATTCTTATGAATATCAGATGGATTATGTCACCGGCCTGACTCAAAAGCGGCATTTTCCAACAACAAAGGAATGAAACAGCCCTTCTTTTGTTTATATGGTCTCCGCAGTCCTGCTGTATTACACATGGTAAACATAACCACAAATGACAACATTGCAGGGCGAGAGGGGTTGAGAGGGGGGACACAGCTGTTAAGGGTTTCATCTAACTATTTTCGTGCATTTACTATAGAAGAATATGGTTTGTGTGAAAAATAAAAACCAGCATTCTTTTAATTGAAAGTCATTTTTCTTTGGGGTTTTTATTATAATTTGGCAAAAATTTCTGTTAAAGAAAATCAGTAGGGTTCGTGTACATTTCCGTTTATGTGCATTTAATTTTTACGTGTTATAGTTAAACGAGAACAGTAATTTGAGTATAAAACGAATTATACATATTAACTTTTTTCTAATTAATTGTTGTGCAACTCAGTTTAAATTTATTGATTTAAAAACATTATTTTATATTTTGTTTAAAATATTGCTCATCCTATTTAAAAAGTAGGTTTATAAATAAACAGAGTGTATAGAACAAAGGTTCACTTAATAATGTTTCTCAGTATTATCAATTACTAATTCACCATTATTTATATAATAAAGTAGGCCTACTCATGAATAAAATAGTTATACTCAGAGAACAGTAACTTACTGTTTTAGCATTTTTTTTTTTTCAAGAAAGATTGTTTCATTCATAGTTTTATTTAACGGGAGAAGACGTTCTTTCTAAACGGAAATAAAATTATTAAAAACAAAAACGGAACATGATTCTTTTTTGTAAACTGGCGCGTTAACTTAAATTTGTTCTCAAACACTTCAGAAGGTGGTTTAAATTAACCTCACCCACTAGAACTTTGGATAATTAAAGCACTGAGAACTTAAAATGAGATTTTTGTAGTTGACAGGTATTTTTTAACCAGTGCACATAACTCAAATCGTTTACACTGTTTGATTTTAAAGGTATATTGCTTATATTACATAGTAAATATATTTACTATCATTAGTAAGACTATTGACAGAGTCTTCCTGTTCACAATTATTGGTTAATTCTATTACAAAAAACTATCAATGTTATACAAATTGGCAATCCATTATTTTTTTACGTATAATCATCTTAAAGAAATCTTTGGACTTTTTTTTATTCATATAGGCCTAACATTTAATAACAAATGTAACAGTCTAAAACAACTGACACAAATAAAACTCCGGAACTCATTATTTATCAAACGTAGTGATTTAAAATATCAGCTTCGAAGAAAGAGTGAAGCAACTAAAAAACAACAGAAAACAAAAGACTTTCGCCTATAGTAAATCAGGAAGACTAAAAACCTTCTTCCTTTTAATGCAATTTCCTCTCTCTTTCACGTAATTTATAAATAATTATCGTATATAAGAAAGTACTCGTTTTTTAGTAGGCCTGACATTTATTCCTAGGGTTAAAACCAACTCTATCCATACCTATTACATTAAAGGAATTTTTAGAAACCATATCACGAAAATAGAAATATTTTATTAAAATATTTTTGCCAATCTTCGTAAATGTGAAGTGCTTCTTCCTTGGCTGATCTATTCTTTTAGGATCATTCTTTACTTACGAGTCCAGCTCGTTATTCTCGAATCTGAAACAAAAGAGATCAATATATGAATTGTTTATCATTAATTACTAGCTGTTGCCCGTCACGGCTTCGCCCGTGATTGCATTTATTTTATATGTGATATAATCTCTTTAAAGAGAAACGAAATCTCCATCCTTAAGAGTTATATTAAAACATTGAAGAAGTGTAAGCAAAGCACTAAATTTTGCCGAATCTTTTGTCTAATTTCAACCCCATCAACCATATAGTAATTTTGAAGACCTGTAGGGAGGGGGGCCTAAAGGACTTTAAAAACTATATTTGCAGGACCGTTTCTAAGTGAGCTCCTATATGTACATGTCAAATTTCAACCTCGTAGGCCCCAGAGATATTTTGTAGTACAGTGGGGCAGAGCTCTATAGGAATCTATATTTGCAAAACCGTTTCTCATTGATTACACATCAGTAAAAGGGAATGTCCACATCAAATTTCAACACAGTATACCGTCGAGTAATTTTGAAGTCCACTATGGGGCAGAGCCCTAAAAGGACTTCAAAAACTATATTTGCAAAACCGTTTCAAAATGTGTACGTATGAGTAAAGAGGAACATCCACGTCAAAGTTGAACCCCGTAAGCTCTAGAGTAATTTTGAAGTCCAGTGGGGCAGAGCCCTAAAGGACTTCTAAACCTACAGTATATTTTGAATACCTGTTTCTTATTAAGTACATACGAGTAAAGAGGAACGTCCACGTTAAAATTGAACCCCGAATCCCCAGAGAGTTTTGAAGTCCAGTGTGGCGGAGCCCTAAAGGACATAAAAAACTATATTTATAAAACCGTTTCTTAGTGAGTACATAAGAGAAAAGAGGAATGTCAACATAAAATTTCAACCCTGTATGCCCTAGAGTAAATTTGTAGTCCAGTGGGGCGGAGCCCTAAATTATTTAGAAAAAATATATTTACAAAACCGTTTATTAATGCATACCTATGAGCAAAGAGGTACGTCCCTGTCAAATTTCAACCACGTTGGCCGTAGAATAATTTCGAAGTCATGTGGAGCGGAGCCTTGAAGGTGCTTTCCAAGAGCTTATTTAAGTGAGCACCGATGATGGGTAAAGTGGATCTCCCATTCCAAATGTTCCAAATGATTTCCTTACGTCATCTTGTTTTTCATATTAGTTGTTTCTTCAATTCATATTAAAAATTGGCCATAAGAATTGCATTAGATCAGAAATAAAATCCTGTGGGGCGGTGCCCTGTTTGAATTTTGAAAAACCGTTTGTTAGTGAAGACCATAAGCAAAAATGAATGTCCATTCCAAATTTCAACAGCAAAGGTCCTAGAGTTTTTCAGATTCGTTGTTTCCTAGATTCGTATGAAAAATTGGCCATAAGAATAACATTAGATAAAAATTTTGAAGTCCTGTGTGGCGGAGCCCTGATGGAATTTTGCAAAACCGTTTCTTAGTGAGCATCTATGAGCAAAGAACGTCACCCATGCCCAATTTTAACATTGTAGGTCCCATAGTTTTTTAGATTCGTTGTTGCTTTGGTTTGTATAAAAAATTGGCCATAAAGTTAACATTAGATAGAAATTTTGATGTCCTGTGGGGCGGAGCCCTGATGGAATTTTGTAAAACCGTTTCTTAGTGAGCACCTAAGCAAAGCAGAACGTCCATGCTTAATTTCAACATCATAGGTCCTATGGTTTTCCATATTCGTTGTTTCCTAGATTTGTATAAAATTGTGGCCATAAGAATAACATTAGATAAAAATTTTGAAGTCCTGTGTGGCGGAGCCCTGAGGGAATTTTGCAAAACCGTTTCTTAGTGAGCATCTATGAGCAAAGAACGTCACCCATGCCCAATTTTAACATTGTAGGTCCCATAGTTTTTTAGATTCGTTTTTGCTTTGGTTTGTATAAAAAATTGGCCATAAAGTTAACATTAGATAGAAATTTTGATGTCCTGTGGGGCGGAGCCCTGATGAAATTTTGTAAAACCGTTTCTTAGTGAGCACCTATTAGCAAAGCAGAACGTCCATGCTTAATTTCAACATCATAGGTCCTATGGTTTTCCATATTCGTTGTTTCCTAGATTTGTATAAAATTGTGGCCATAAGAATAACATTAGATAGAAATTTTGAAGTTCTGTGTGGCGGAGCCCTGATGAAATTTTGCAAAACCGTTTCTTAGTGAGCATCTATGAGCAAAGAACGTCGCCCATGCCCAATTTCAACATTGTAGGTCCCATAGTTTTTGAGATTCGTTGTTGCTTTGGTTTGTATAAAAAATGGCCATAAGGTTAACATTAGATAGCAATTTTGATGTCCTGTGGGGCGGAGACATGAAGGAATTTCGCAAAACCGTTTCTTAGCGAGCGTTTTTTAGCAAAGAGGAACGTCCATGCCTAATTTCAACCCTCTATACCCTATGGTCATTGAGATACTCTGATACCTGAGTGACTGGGACGCTGGCGACGTCCTGTAATCCAGCTACTTGGAGGTCACGAATTGTGGATAGTTATGAGCGATGGCTTGTGGATGCGATATTCCCTGGTGGGGATTAACGTCCGCACTAGTGAATACTAGTTCATCCATAAGTACCATCCTCATAATTTGACCAATTCGTATATTGGATGTTGAAATTGTGGTTCGGATCCCACGTTAAACTGTAGGTCCCTAGATACCATTGGCTGTTGGGCTATGAATTAACAGTCCTGTCTAAGGAGAATGTCGGCCTTAGTCAGTAACAAGACTACAAGATCGCGCCACAATCATCCTACACTCATCCCTCATTCATACTTGGCTTTAAACTACCTATTGAGTTAGGTCGCCATTTCAATAAAAAGGTAATAAAAAGGTAAGGTAAAAAAAAGTGGTATTTGACAAATATATAGTAGATCTATACTTATTTAATACGCTAAGGGTTTTTTTGTCTTGAGAACTCCTCCTACAATTTTCAACCGATTTTCAAGTTTTTGGTGTCGTTGGATAGGGCTTGGTCTGTAGTTGTTTCCGCCAAAAACTGATGAGAATCAGACTGAAAATAAAGGCGCTATCCACCATTGAAATATCAACATTTCCCATTTAAACAACATTGGGATTGAATAAAGCATTTTAAACATCTGTTAATAATAAGCTGTAAATATGTGTAATTTGGGAGATTAAAGATATTCACAATATTGGATTGGTCGGATGCCATTGATTTAGAGCTAAAAGTAACATTTGTATTGTATAAAAATAAATTGCTCGATTTCGAGCAACACGTATACTAGTTATATAAAATTGGTGAATACAACTTTTTGGCATATGTGTTATTAAAATATCATAAATTGTAAGGAGAGTCACTTATAATAACATTGCTGATAAATTGGAAGTGTTAAATGACTGCTTCTTAGTCAAGTTGTAACAAACTTTTCTCTCACATTATGTTATGATAATAAATAATACCAGCATAGGCAAAAAGAATAGCGAACAGCAATATCTAATAAAGAAATATTAATACAAACTTCCTGATTCTGACTCATCCTTATTTGGAAGCACATTAAATACTTAATATCTTGTATTCAGGAGCTCGTAGAGGACCAGAATGTGTCAAACAGACCATGTTGTGACAAGGATTTTCACATTCAGCCCATGTGTTAGGACCAAAACTGAGGCTAGATGAAGTATGTGCCCGTCGCGTAAAGTCGATTTGAGTAAAGAATGGCTTTGACGCAGGAGAAATTGTGACGGATAAACTCATGTCATGTTTAAAGCCTTTTCAATTATTAAAAATATTCTATTTGAATTAAATAAATAAAAAACACATTTGCTTATGAGAGGTATTAACGTAGAGATTAGCTGTTAATTTGACAATCCCCAATAAGTTGTGTGATCTGTGATTTTCCCTCAATTCAAATTTCAAATTGCTACAAAATTTTAACCATATAGTTGCAATACTTTGAAACCTTAGAGTTCGTCTTAACTCAGTGGCGTGTTTATGTTAGGCTTTTACAATAATTAACAGCCGCTTGTTTAGGTTGAATTAATTGAGTCGTTTCATACTTAGTTTACGTTAATGGTGTCCTATACATTAAACTGAGTTATCAGTCGTTCAAAAAAATATTCTAAAAAGACAGCACGCGATTTAGTTATAATTTAGTTCCTCTTCTACACTTCGTATCCGTTTCCTCTTTACAAAATAATTTTTAGTTTATTCAAAAAAAAAAAAAAAAAAAGAAAAAGAAAAAAAAAACTTTAACTGCATAATGCATAATAACCTAAAATTCCTTTCTTTTCGTACAAAAAAAAATGTTTTACTAACTAACTTTGTAACTAAGTGGTTATAGTGCTTGCCTCTAAACATTAAGTTTGCCGGTTCGATCCGGAGAAAACTTTGTATCTTTTTAAAGGTTCGTTTCCGGACCCTGTTGTCATTTAACATTGGGCTATTAATGATCCATGTTAGATCAATCTTAGGCTACTAATGATCTACAATATGGTCCATGTTATACAGTAACAAGACCGGGATTTGGACCGATCCCCCGACAAAACGTTATAAAATGCCTCTGGCTTAGAAACACAAACACAAAAAAGGTTTAGGGAGGTTAAGTTCCAGTAACTAACCAATTCATTACGGATTGAAAATAACTTGAATAAAAATCTCTATAAACATATGAATTACCTATTAATTAAAATTAAATTTTAATGAAATTGATTGAGTAACCCCATAACCTTATTTAAATATGGAAGATAATAAATTTTATTGGCAATGTTATTTACTATTTGGATTTCAAAAGGACGAGTTCATCCGTCTTTTCCCCAGAGATTTTCCCCCAGTCAATGGACTTGATTTTCCATCTAGCCTATAATAAACTTTTATTTTTGATTTGAAAAAGCTTTAACCTCCAGATTAAATTTATGTACTTTAATTGTAACATTGTAGATAATAATATAGTGTATGTTATAAAGCTATAGGGTATAATACTGGATCTTATTCGCAACTCATTGAGGGGGTTTTTAAGTCACTGATAATGAACTTGTAAAGCCTTGACAAAACTTTCTCGTTGTTGTCGAAAGTTTAACGCGTGTCATTAAAAATTCGTCTAAACAAAAAGAAAGTTTCCTTCATCAAGTGTTGGTTTTGTAGAAAGAAAGCAATTAATTTTCTCAAAGCCACGTGTTTTCCTGCTAACTCCAAAAGTATATTAGAATTGATCTTTTAATAAAACCAAAACCCTTAGAAATAAATCAATAATATTGAAAATTAACAATGTTGATAAACTATGTTTACTTGGAGGTACTTCGTTTTCGTTATCATATCCACGGCCGTGATGAAATTCCCAATTCAATATCCAAAATTCACCAACCACAATGAGTTTAAAGCATAACATCACTATTATAAGACATTATGCAATTTATCTAAACTAAATCCTAACCTATAAAGTTAAAAAAAAACCCTTTCCGAAATAGAAACAGTGTGAAATAGATGAGTTAAAAATACATTTCCTTGTGCGGACCGAAAATTATCTTCTTATATATACGATAGTAAAAGAGTGCATTTTCGGGTCTAGAGATAAAACTATTGAACGGATCGTGGCGATTTTTGTTTCAATGGATCTTTTATGGCCCCTAGATGATAGGAAAAGTATAGTATCCCTCGGAAAATGCAATATAACCCCGTAAAATGAAAATTAAACCTTATTTAGACCAAATTAAGACGTTATTTTATCGTTTTGTTTACTGCTCCAGGCGATCTATTTCTACACTAAAATTTAAAAACACTGCTGATTTACAATAGTAGTTTTCAAAACGATTAAGCATCGAGTTTCAATAAACGATTAAGCATCAAAAAGACACTAAAGCTCAGAGTGATGAACAACGTTTTTTTATCATAATGCAAAATTAGACTTTTGATTGTTAAAAATATTAACTATAAAGTTGTATTTTCGAGGTTATACAGTATTTACAAAGTAAGTAATCTGCAGTGTTTACATTTCTGTTATTTACAAACAAAGCTCTTCATAATGTTTGAATTTTAAAATTCTGCTAATCAACATTAATAAATTAATAATAATATACCTAGTAAACAGCTGACTTTTCAGTCCTAGGACCTAAAAGATTCTCCAGATGATTTCTCAGTCCTAGGACAAAAAAGAATCGGTTTTGGTACTATTGAGAGAAAAAAAACCGGCTGAATTCGTGCTTAATGTTAAAAAATAGTTCTAGTAAACTCCAATTCAATGATCATTGACAAATAATAAATAAAAGCAAAGACACAAAGATTGCAATTATTTTGAAAGCGGTAAATTACATGATTAACAGCTAGAATGTTGCATACTACTTCTAGTAGTCTATATAAAGAGAGATATTTTTCATGGATGATTGCATTTATTGTATTTAAACTTAAGACAATTTGTTTGCCAATTAATTTGTTGATCCATATGTTTTGGATATCTTAACAAACGACTAATGAACTTTTAATAAAATATATATATGAAATATTTTGATTGTAAAATACTTACTACCATATTTTTACTTATATATTTTTTATAAATAGACATTTAACTTCTTTAAATGTTCTTGCAGGCTTATGCTTCTTTATATTTAACAATTAGTTAACTGTGCTTATTGATATACAACAGGGAGTACAAAAAGATGAAGGCACAGGAAATGAACTATGAAGAAATTAGAAATGAAATACACAAGAAGAAATACTTGGTCTAGAAGGGCCATAGAAGAAGGAAGGAGATGGTAATAAAGTGCAATAAAGAGACCGAGAGACACAAAAACTGTTGAATACTGTAGATAATACCAATAATAAGAAAACTAGAATGTAATGAATGGAAATATTGTAAAAAGTCGGTTCCAATATCTCTGGAATGTGTAATTCCCATACTATATTTAGAAACCATATCAAAGAACCATATCTATTATTATTTTACTGTATAACTGTTCACAACGCTAAAGGAATGGCCAAATTTAAGTTTTAATTTATGTCATTAGGGTTTTCATAAATATTGAGACTATTGAAACTTATAAAATATCACTTCTCTTTAGAAAAATCTCCATAAACGTTACCATACATTTTTGGCAGGCTATTTAGCTAGTTGAAAAATATTAGTCATTTAGATGTAACTTAATCTTTCTTGGTCCTTGGATGATGGGGAAAGACAGAACTATAGCGAAAACTGTTGCAAACTGTTTATCAACGAACTTTATAGTTTTTCATGAAGTTTCTATTTCCTGGCAAACTAAAGTTCATTTATTTTTTTTAAGCTTTTCAAGCATAATTTATTAGGCCTACTCCAATAATATTTGACTGTATTATTGTTCTAACACTATAGTAAGTTGGGTATTAAAAATTAACGACTTCCAGTTTGTATATGCCCAAGTGTGTCATTAATGAACCGATCTCAATATCACCAACCAACTATAATGAGTTTCAATCATAACATCACTCACTATTTTAAGACATTTTACAATTTATCCTACCTGATTAAATTTATCAAAATGACCATTTTTGGACATAACACATTCACATTCATATTAATGTCCGTATCAGTGAGGACATTAATATGGCGGCCATTGGATAACATGGCGTACTTTTGTTTTTAGGATCTTAGCCTACGTCCTGTTATGCTGCAGTGGGGTCATTATATTCAATGCTAGAAAGGTTTTATTTTGGCTTCTTTCGTTAAGAATTAAGAGCCTTCTGGGACTCCTTATGGGTTTTATAATTAACTGTGTTGTGATTGTGGAAACTTAATAGTTGGAATTAATTCCTGGCCTAATTCTAATGCACTATTATTTTCAATTTTTTAAATTTAATGTAACTTTTGTTTTTAGTCACTATCAACTATTTACAATTGAATAATGTTTTTTTGTGAAAAATTAATTCTGTTAGTTTTAAAAAGTAAAAGGATGGCCAGGGACATCCAATGTAATATTATGTATTTAGGGTTTTAGCAAATTTCTCTATAGGGTAACAGCCATGATAAAAGCACTTGTAAGGTAACAGCCATGGTCAGACATAAGCCCGGGATCATGTTACTTTTTCATTTTGAGGTTCCGAGACACCAAAAACACCGTTCGTTCATATAAGATAAGAAATCAAAAAAGTTACTATCCTACATTTGTTAACAATAACCTCCTGGTAGCAAACCTACATTTTTATTCCCATGGTGTTTATGGGTAATATATAAATCAAATTTTTAACTTGGCTTAACAAACTACGGAGAAAATCCAAAATTACGTTTGCCATGTTATTTTTATAGGAAGTCAATAAAACCGGGTATTTCGCTTATTAATTTATACATAACTTTATTCAATTTGGTGCTGTGTATGTATTACCTAGATAGGAATTAACATATATATTCTACAACACTCATAAGGCGGTAAACTTACATTCTCACCCCGCCCCCCCCCGCGGGGTTTATGGGAAAAATAAAAAAAGTAGAATTTGATACAATTTGGTATGTACCTGTCATGCGAAGCGATTATCCCTATATTTGCTTACAATACCCTCATGGCAGCAAACCTACATCCTCATTTCCATGGTGTTTGTGGGGAAAATTAAAAATACCATATCCGGTGGAGGTTTACTGAGTACGTAGGTCTGCTGCGTCGAGAGTGTTACTATGTTTCGAATTTTAATTTTAATAAAAAATCTATTCATTTACTGTTATTAATTTCATAGTTTGAAACATAATAAAGAAATTAGGAACTAGTAAAGGATGGTATTAATTGAAAACAATATAAGGCACTGTATTTCATTTTTTATTTGTCTTTAAAAACAAAAAGAGGTAAAAGATAAATATAAATCAATGAATTTGAATCCGTTACAACCGTGTTAAGTTTTGCAAACCTTGCATTTAATCAACATTTTAATTCAATTTACATGAATTCTTAGAGTCTTCAAATCTAGGAACACTTTATACTCTCCTTTTAAATCATAGAACATTTTCAATTTTAGTATTGTGTGGTCACAAATTACATAAAACACCCATCATAACAGTAAGGTAATAAGTAAAGTAGAAGTTTGATTCAAATTGAGTTGAATTACATCAGAGTAATATACTCTAGAGAATTTCTAATTAGGGAATTTTAATTAATACGCAATTGTAACTAAGTTGATCGTGGACAATAATATTTTATTTTCTTTCAATTCATTACTTTTAAAATTCCCTTCAAACGAAACTATAAATTAACTACATTTCAATAGTTCATTTATTTGCTTTGGCTAAAAAATTTCACTATTCAGCCTACTTTTTCTAAATGTCTATGATGAAGGAAGTAACGCCCAGTACCTCGACTAAAGAAGCGGAACTAAAGAGTGCAACAGAAGACAAGACGGCACGTGACGCGCCCGGCGAGAGAGAGGGTGGATGCGATACTAACCTCAACCTGTTGTGTCGGGGAGGTTGTGACGTCACCAGGGGAGGGCAGCGTCATGGGGGTGGGAGGGGGAGGAGTGGGGGAGGGGGAGGGGGAGGCTTGCATTGCAAATGGTTACAGGGAGACACTGTCATCGGATAAAACCAGCTTAGCCTCCAACAACACTCGTTATAGTGCAAGTCACACCAAGGGATCGGACAAACTCTCAGGCGCGTCGGGGTACTCTTATTGATACAAATAATCAAATGGTTACAATAGGGGTTAAAATATGTGTTGTTCAATCTTAATCGTTGTTTATCAAAGTAAAACTTCTAATTATTGAATCCACGTTGTTTCACTCATGAAGATTAACTTTTGCTTTTAGGATCTTAGCCTACGTCCTGTTATGCTGCAGTGGGGTCATTATATTCAATGCTAGAAAGGTTTAATTTAGCTTCTTTCTTTGAAAATTAAGAGCCTTCTGGGACTCTAATGGGCTGTATAAGTAACTATGTTGCGATTGTGGAAAATTGGATTATATTAGATTAGTTAGTTACACCCCTCAGGTGTATGGGGCGTATTTTTAGTAAAAGAAATTAAAGTCTTACTGATAATTTTTTTTATCTCCACTTGGCCATCTGTCTACAGTAATGTAGTTGTAAATGTAGTGAAGTGTTCGGATTTCAAACAGTGAATTGTAGATTATTAAAAACTTCTTCATATATCTATTATAATTTAATTTAGAGTAAAAAAGATCTAACTTCTTGATGAAATCTAACTTTTATTTGATTTATTATATTATGAAATAAATATTTTCTTTTATAAGTAATAACAAAAGTTTACATTTTTACATTTCCAGCTCTCAACACATAGTAGCACTGATTAAAATAAATAAGCTTTAATTTAACATGTTTCATATTTCATGTAAGTATTTAAATTAAAAATATTTAAATTTAGGTCTGTGTTTCTTCAAGGTTTTTACATCATAAAGTTAATAAACTGGCTGATTTTATTCCATTTATTTAATTAAAGTTAAATTAAATTTTTATAAAAGTATAGTAAGCTATGGGACCAAAATGTGATAAAATGTGTCCTAATATAACTAATTAATTTAATGTAGTTACCAATTGTAGCTTTGGGCGAGATTTTGAAAAGAGCCAAGAAGAATGCTGAAAATTAGCGGAAAAGTACAATGGCGGTAATTACTCCCTAATTCCGCGGTCTTTGGAGAACAGAAATAAGGGACTAATGAGTTAGGATAGCAGCCACCACCGTCATGCAAAATTTCGGTTCGAAAAAAAATAAATATTTTTACAAATTTACGTTTTTAAAATCAAAGTAACAAAGATACGCATAAAACTGCGTTCTTACTTTATCAAATAGTGGATTGAAACAAATCAATAGTTAATTATGTCTTTATTAAATATTTCAATATAA